>JANPWJ010000358.1:0-17239 GCA_027406325.1 Blastocystis sp. subtype 2
GGAGGACGACGAGCTCGCCTTCTACCACAAGAAGATCAACCAGAAGAAGAAGTAAGGGGGGTTGTTGGTGTTCAAGCGATACTTTGAATGGGGTGTTTGTTGTGGAGTATGCGTGGTGTGGAGAAAAAGCGTAGCGAATTGTCGGTTTGCCGGTTTGTTAGAGGGGATCCTTGACTAATTCGTTAGCGTTCTTCGATAGTGTCATTATTTCTTTCTATAGCCTGACTTACTAGGGACTTATCCCTTTTCCGTTTTTCGACTTCTGGCTTGTCATTAACTGGATGAGAAGAAAGATCGTTCTTTTAGTGGGCCCGAATGGGGACAATATCATGAAGTTAATTAGAGCTATTCCGGAGTGTAGTATCGAGTGGAGCCATTTCATGGAATAGATAGTAATGATTGCCTGGAGATAGCAGTCGCTAATACATCTGCTCTTCATAATTGCCTTCGAGGTGTGAGAGAGCGTGTTGTGATCATTCACCTCATGGAGGATGTTAAAACGTGCTTGTATCTAGACAAGAGTCTCGGCTGTCTTCTCTCAGAGCTGTGGATCTGTGGCTTTTCTGATGCCATGGGTCTTCAGCTTTGTGGTGATCTTTGTAAGGACTTGTGCTCCCCAGTGGGTGGTGATTATGAGCACAATGATGCCGTTATCAGGAGACTCTTTCCCCCTTTTGGTGACGATGCAGCAGGGGACAGCCACCTGTTTCCTACACGCCCTCTCTTAGTTGTATCGCAAATGAACAGCCTGAAGTCGCTGTTCGTGGATGAGGTGGATTACCATATGTTGTATCACTTGTCTAGTCTGCTTGTTTGCAGCTGGTAACGAATAGACTTGAATGAGCTATCTTTTCTGTCCATTTCAGGTGACTGGGAGAGGATTCGTGTTCATAATGAGAGTGAGTCACATGCCCTGCCATAATCTGTAGATCACTTGAGGTTCTTCATGAATGCTATATGTGACGCTCCTGATAGATGGAGGGCTGCTCCTCGAGAGATCGAAGACAACGAAACAATTATCTCTATTGTGAAGAACGAGGATGTTGAGAATCGGGAAAATGAAATGCTGGTATTTGTCAATGCAGAACCTGTGGATGTATGGTATGAACAGTAATGAAGTACAAATACTGAATCCGACGAGAACTAACCCCTCATCTCTTCACCAGGAAACGGTGTTATAGTAGTTTAGCACCATCTAGTTCTTGTCATTGTTAAAAGACGCCTCTTTCTTTACATCCAGGCAGTGGCATTCTGGTATTCCGTTCTTATTACCTAAAGAGCATTATCCACCACAATCAGTGCAGTGTGACGATTTGACTGATTTCATTATTGCATTGAATATAGAAGAACAATTACAAGTAGCACGTTCTATAGTAACAATCAAAATCATTCCTCACTGTGATTCACACAACCCGCTTCTATCAAGAGCACCGATGTGTATACGCTTTTCCCTTACTGTACATACAATGAATTGGGATAAAACATCATTTGAAACACATCCCATTTGTTCTCAACCCCTCTCCATCACTTGTCATTAGCGTAAATGAACACGTGCCCTTCACATATTGAATAGAAGTGATTGCAACACCGAAATACCTCCCACTACTCCTGATTTGCACTTCCTCACACCCCGGTCAGAGCGATTACACCGACGATTATATCCTGTAAAACGATGAGTTCCCCTTCTATCACATAAACAGAAGAAGTGAGGGGGGTTGCTAGTATTCAAGCGTAACTTTTAATGGGATCTTTGTTATTATGCAAGCGAGTCTTTTAGAAATATCTCGAATTAAGAAAGAGGAAGGAAGCGAGTTCGGTAGTAATCAACTCCCTTTGGAGCGTATTCATTTTAGGTCATTTAGTGGGTGTAAGTAGTGTCGATCTGTGCAGCGTTACCCCCGATTTGGATGTGTTGTGGACTCAATCGTTGTTCGTAGAAATATGTCTGACGCGGGTTCGATGAGCAGTGAAACGAGCGACGAGGACCAGCCCTTGTGCCCTCTGTGTTACGAGCCGATGGATGAGACGGATTTGAAATTGTACCCCTGTCCGTGCAATTTCCAGGTACCAGAGAACCGAAATCGGTGATGGAATAGATTTGTTTGTGGTGTTTGAAGGAGCTCGTGGGGAACAACCGTCCGTGTCCGAATTGCAGGAGGCCGTACAACCAGAAGGACTATCGCACAGTGGAAAGGAAGGTGATGTGGGTGCATTCCAAGATCCGCGTGAGGGCGTAGAAAGAAGCCAAAGCCCGTGGATGAAGCGAAGACAGAGGACAGAGGACGCGAAGAGCAGCACAAGGCGCCGACGGCGGAGGAGATGCAGGACATGCAGACGGTGCGTGTGATTCAGAAGAATCTCGTATACGTGATTGGTTTGCCGCTCGAGGTTTCTTCGGAGGCGACGATTCGACGCAAGGACATGTTCGGTCAGTACGGTCATCTGAGCAAAATCGTCGTGAACAACCGCAACCCCATATGCGACAAGTCGAGCACGTGCGGCGTCTATCTGACGTACGACACGAACGAGCAGGCGCTGGAGTGCATCAAGTGCGTCGACGGTTTCACGCTGTGCGGGAAGCTGTTGAAGTGGGCGTCACTGTCTCTCTCTCACACGCAGAGCGAGCTACGGCACCACCAAGTACTGCTTCAACTTCACAAAGGGACAGAAGTGCACCAACCCCGACTGCCTGTACCTGCACCACCTCGCCAGCAAGGAGGACTGCTTCACGAAGGAGGAAATGAGCACGCGGCAGGTCGAGTTCTACCAGATGACGCACCCCGGCGGCGGCTCGCAGTGGGACGAGCGCCTACAGCGCTACGTGTACAAGAAGGTGAGCGAGGAGTACGTGACGACGCTGCCGCCGCCACCGTCAGCCGCGCAGCGCCTGGCAGCAGCGAAGAAGGGTGAGAGCGCGCGTGCGAAGTGAATCGTAGGGAAAACGGTCGGTACGCCCATTCTGACGCCGGCGATGCGAGCGGCCAAGTCCGCGTCTGCTGTCGCGCTGAAGGGGGAGGAGAGTGTGAGTGAAACGCCCCGGCCGGAGGAGCCCATCTACTCCCGCTACACGTACACAACGCCCGTTCTGTTCTCCTTCTCCGCGGAGCAGGAGGTGGCGAAGGAGACTCCGGACGTGAGGGAGCTCTCGCTGTCGCTGCAGAAGGGGATCCCATATACATTCGGTAGTTGCGAGAGCGTCGTGTGAGGCGTAGAGAACGTCGGGTTTGGCATCAAGCCGTCAACGCTGGGATTGACGCCGGCGAGCTTGGATCCTGGAGAGAGTGCATGTAAATGAATTGGGATGATGAGTAGAAGTGGATATAGATCTTCTCGTGAACTACGGGACGATCGTGGAGGGATCGCACACAGAACAGACAGAACGGAGTCGGATCGAAACGACACAAAAGGGGCTCACTGTTGGGTGAATCGAGTTTGTTGAGAAGAAACGGGAAGCAAAAAAGGATACAAGGGGGTAACAAGCCGCAGCGGATTAGTAAACGCAGACATAGGACGAGTTGAACAAGGGACGATAATCGGGATTGAAGACGTGCACCAAGTGAGTGGGATTCCCTTTCGAGTCGACAATCGTGCCTCTACATGTCACATATCGACCATAATTCCACTTCTCGAAATTACACCACTCAATAAGCCCGCCTTCGAGGCAATACGCCTTGACACCCTTCTTTAGCAGCTCCTTCACGATGTCGCAGCTGCGTTTACCGATGGTAGAGTAACAAATGGTTTTAATGAAAGGGAAGTTCTCGTTATCGAGTCTTTCCAGATACTCAGACTATACGTGAGATGCGGATAGGGAGAAGAACGTAGGAGATGGCACCCTTGATTCTCGACACGTTGATTTCTTCATCACTTCGTGTATCAACAAGAAGGATGTACTCGTCGGACTCCGTCATCAGTTTCCATAGCTCTTCGCAGTGAATGACACTCTCTGGAGGCAGTTCCTTGGTGAACTGCGTCGCGTACTGTCTCATTCTCTCGAGCAACTCTTGCTGAATCATTGCAGTCTCGCGCGGCTATACAATGCAGAAGAGGTTGATCGAAATCGTAAGGATTAAGAAAGAAAATGGCGAATGAACAGAGAATCTGGGTGTCATGGTGATCAAGAGCGACTGAACGCGCGCAGATCGTGATGAGAAAAGGCGTTTGCAGGAATGAAGGAGTGTTAGGAGGAGGTAGAGTTTTGCAGTTTAGAAAGATAAGCCGGTTTTGCAGTTCAGATGGGTCATGAGAGAGAATCGAGATTCTGCTACTCAGATTACGGAAATGAACGAGATTCTGTCACTCACATATGACTAAGAAGAATCAACACTCTGCAACTCAGAGACATCCATCACAACAAACAGAACCTTAACCCAAAACAATAAAACGCACGAATCACTTCTTCTCTAACGCTCGCTGAATCGTACGATACATCACGCAGTTCCTACACATCACACGACATCCCAACGGGAACGGCAGCTCCTCCTCCGGCCTTGGATTCTTCATCTACACTTCACGAAAGAAACCCAAAGCAACCCTCTTTTCGCGCTGAATGTCACTCGCGCACAGATACTGGTAATTCGTATAGTACGAACTGAGCACATCGATCTCGATGTTGCGAATCTGCGTAGGAGAACCCTCGAAGTCCCGCTTCACGAAATAGGGGATATTCGTGGCAGGCTCGACACGACGCACTGGATAGGCGCTCGTCTGCTGTGTTCTACTCTCACACATCAACACATAGAGAATACGAATAGACGGGCTGGCTCACGCGACCCAGAATGATGTTGAACACCACGTACAGAACCAACACGAGAATGGGCAGGAGACGCTGCCACCAGGGAGCGGGCTGGCGAGGCTGTTGCTGCTGCTGGAAGAAGGGAGAGCCTGTTGTGTAGAATGTGTGGAAGCCGTTGCCTCCGTAGGTGCGGTAGACACGCCCTCCTCCTTGCATGAACGGATCGCCGCCTACGATGAAGAAGGCGAACAGGGCGTACCGAAGAACATACGGAACAGGTCTTCCGCGTCCATTTCGTTGAAGTTGCTGTACTGAGCTCCGGCAGTGGGAGTGGAGTTGAAGACGTTGTCGGAATCGACCTAGATGTCACACGAGGAAGAGAGGGGAACAGGACGAACGTCGTAGTCTCTGCGTTTCTGCTCGTCGCTCAACGTCGAAAAAGCGGCGGAAACACGCTTGAAGGCCTCATCAGCGCCAGGCGCTTTGTTCTTATCGGGGTGCAGCTTTAGTGCGAGCTGTATATCACAGAAGAAGGAAAAGCACCACCTTTCTGTACGCCTTCTTGATGTCGGAAGAAGACGCGCTCTTCTCCACTCCCAGGATTTCGTAAAAGTCCTTCTTGCGATTAATCGAATCGGCGAGTTCCTTTTGCTCCTACAAGTCAAATGACAAACAGACACCTCACGGGTGTGTAATCTCCCGCCGCCTCCGAAGCCTCCGTCCTGTGCGGATGACGCTCACGCAGTCCGGGTTCGTCTTTCTCTCACTCCGCGCAAACAAGCATACTGGGCACTTCCTGTTGGTTTTGTTTATTTGATCGTCCGGCAATAATGGAGAGGAGCGCGATGACTCTTGTGTTTTCGGGATCACGTGCCGCAGCCTTGTTCAGGTACTTCTTTGCTTTCTCGTCATCTCCCCGGGAGATGAACTCGGCCGCCTTGTCGCAGCACTGTTGGACGTAGTCTTCCGACATTTCTTCTGAAAGAATGGCAAAAGCAGGACCGATTTCGATCTCGTTTGTACGACGCGGAACAAACACCGGAATGAGACATGGTAGGTTACAACAAGGAGAAGCAGACTACTCCTCCACGATTTGGCCGGGAATGTAGTACGTCACATTGCCAGCTCCCGCCTTCATGATGACGTAGATGATCAGAGCGACGTCGTTGAAGCCTATTGGTAACATTCCCTTCCCATTCTCACAGAAGTGAACCGCCTTCGGCTCCACCTGGATGCTCGCCAGCGCCTTCATCAGCGATTTGATGTCAATACGCATGTGCACCGAGATGACCGTGCTCGTATCCGTGTCCACCGCCACGACGGAGGAGAAGGTGGTCTCCATGAAGACGGTCACGTTACAGCTCCTACAGTTTACATTGATCTGCGTCGATTACGAGACGTTCAACAGGCCCTGGTTGTTTGCCTCGATGTGAATCGCGTCATCGACAATCTTCATGCGTCCGAGAACGCCTCGCAGCTCCTTCGCCTTCTTCACGCAAATCTTGAGCTAGTCATGAGCGAAGGAGGAGGAGGGCTACGAAGGGAGGGGCGGTATTCGGCTCTTCGTAGATACTGAACTCCTGGGACTGAAGCACCTTCACGGACACGTCCTGACGGATGCTGATTCCGTCGAGCATTTCCATATCGAAGAGGAGACACGGCGTGCCTCGATAGCAGCTCAGCTTGATTCTCACGCTCTTCACGGACTTCGCATTCGACATCGCCTTTGCGAAAGCCTGGGACCGGAATTCCAAGTAGATGTGGTTGTCCGCGTTGCTCTCCGACAAGAAGTCGTCGAACATGTCCTACAGCGTCACGAGTGAACGACAGAATCCGGTACGAGGAGAAACTGCGTGTACGCCGAAAACGTGTGATCCTTCTGAATCGCGCACATCGTCATTCCCTCGGTAGAGATGTGGAGACAGAGCGTGTCGGAGATGGATACCTGGGAATTGATGGTCGCTGCATGTTAGCGGGAAATGCCAATCCGACAGATGAAGGTGTCGAAGAACTGGATTCGGATGAGCGTGTGAAACCGCATTCGAGGACCCTGGAAACGAGAGTACTGCAGAGCGCAGAATTTTCGGCACTCCCGAAATCCATCCAAAAATCCAAATGAGAATTAATCGGAATTCCTTGTATAAATGGAGTTTCATTATTTGGAAGAGGGGGGTTTCACGGGCGTTATCCCATGGATTCTGCGCTCTGGAGTACTGAAAGGCGAGCAAAATACCCCCTCTTTCTGGAACGCAAGCAAGGGAAGCATTATCCTGTTTTTCTGCACGATGTCCTCTCCGTTTGTGTTGATTATCCCCGGCTTCCCCATGATTACACAGTTCCAGCAGATCGAGAGCACTCGGTGAGGAATGCTTGCAACAATGAAGTGCAGTTATGTAACCACCCTCCCAAATCCGGCTGCGATATCGGAACTGTGTTTTTCTGTGAATCCCGGAATCCAGATTCCGGACTGTGGCAGTTCTTCTTTGTGCTCATAGTTCACTTGCAGTTGCTCTCTACTACTCGTTCGACCCAAATGAAGGATGGGCGATCCTTGGCACCGTGACAACGAAAGCACCGAGGTGTGCTCTCCGTTTAGCTGTGATGCGTAGTGGAATCTTCAGAACGGGGTGGGCGACGATGGGTGCGGAGCGCTATGCGAGCGTGAACATCGGCATTTCTCTCGAGAGGTACTGTTGGATTGTTTCAAATGACGGGCAGTGGCGATTTCGTATCGAATCTTCAGGGGATCATCCAGTCTCCGTTCAATCGTGAGGTCCCCGTGTTGAAGGTGGCAGAGGACTTGTATAACTACATGTCCTCATTTGGTGCATGCGAGTATGGCATCGAATGGTTGTGGTGAGTTGTAGTTCGGGAAGACTCATTCTCCCTTCAGACATTTTGGATCGCTGGATCGACAAGACGAGGAAGAGACTGGAAACGGATCCGAACTACTTCTTCAAGAAATGATGCTGTTTGTATCAAACACGCTAATGCTTCTTCGATCGCTTGCGCGTCTTCTTCTTCTTCTCTTCCTCCTCCATCCGCTTCATCGCGATCTTCTGCTCCTTCTTCCTCTGCTTCTTCTCCTGTTTCCTGGACAGCTTCTCCTCCTTCGCCTCTCTCTTCATGCGCTTGTTCAGCAGCGCCTTGAACTTGCCCGCCGTTCCCTTGCCGATGCGCCACTCGTGGTCGCGGTACGGCGCCAGCTTCTTGATCGACACGTACTGTCGCAACTCCTTGTCCGTCGCGTTCAGGATGTCTTCCGTGGACAGTCCGTAGGACGCGGGCTTCACGCGCGTGTAGTGGAAGCGCACGGGCGTGTCGCCGATCATGTCCTCGTAGTCCAGCGAGTACAGTTCGTCCATCAGCTTGTTCGCCTCCTCCTTCGCCTTCTTTATGTCCTCGTCTTTGTCGTTGTCGTGTTCGCCCTCGCCTTCTTCGTTGTCGTTGTCGTTTTCATCACCCTCACCTTCACCTTCGTTTTCATCACCCTCACCTTCACCTTCGTTTTCATCACCTTCACCTTCTCCACCTCCTTCACCTCCTTCATCACCTTCACCTCCTTTATCACCCTCATCACTCCCCAACAACGCCTCGTCCTCCTTGCCCTCCTCCTCTCTCTTCTTCATCTCCTCCTTCAACTCCTCCGGCAACTCGTCCTCGTCGAACAGCTCCTCCAAATGCACGTCCGGCTTCTCCTCGTCCTCGTTCTCGTCGTAGTACGAGTTGTTGAACACCGTCTCCATCGCCGCGTCGTATTTCTCAGGGTCCCAGTCCTCGTCCAGGTGGATCGCGTTCATTGACTCGTCCTTCACGCCGCTGATCGACTGAATCTCCTTCAGCTTGTTCTCGATCTCCTGACGCTTCAGCGCGCGCAGCCGACGCAGCTCCTCTTCGCGACGCTTGCGCTCGTCCTCCTGGCGCCTTCGCGTTAAGAAACGGAATTCAGTGATTCGTTAGGATATCTCTTCTTCGCCTCTCGCTCCAGCTTTCTCTTCTCCTTCCCGCGACGCATGCTGCCCTCGATCTGTCTACCCCTCACACCCCTCACTTTTCACCACCTCGGATAGGACACGATATTGTCCTGCTCGAAGCGCGTGTTGTACAGGTGTTCGTAGCGATCCTGCTGATCGATGTCCTTGATGTCCTCGTCCAGATCGTTCTTCTCGTCCACGCCCGCTATGATCTTCTCGTAGGAGGGCGTGATGTCGTCGTCGTCTTCGCGCCATTTCATGTTCACAACGTAATCGTGGAGGAATCGCTCCTTCTCGTCCTCCGGAACCTCCGACAGGTAGTGGTTCACGTGCTTGCGCTTCTCCTCGTCCGCCACCGTGTTCACGAAGGAGGAGAAATCATCAGCAGTGTCCGCGGGAGCATCTCTCTTCTTGAAGAACTCCTCGTCGTCGGACCCCGTTACTGCCGATCTGACCGTTAAGGCGGCAACATCCACAGACAAAAGGATATTCCTCCTTCTTGATGCCCTCCAGAATCTCGTCCTTCAGCTCCTGCATTTCCTGCGCGTACGGCTTCGGCTGGTCCTCTGCGCTCTCGCTCTCCGAATCTCCATCCTGCACTTCTCCTCTATGCATCGCCAGTCCCTTCTATACCATACGACAGCACTTGCGCTCGAAGCATGTCCTTTGCCGTCCTACACATGAACCAACACGAACAACACCACAGTTTTTCCTTCTTCTCCTTTTTGGCACTCTTTTCCGCATCCTCCGTAGTCGATTCCATATTCTCAAACGGCTTGAAGTCCTTGTCATGGATTCTAGTCCATAACGAGCCATTTAGAGTCCCCTACTTTGGGTCGTGGTTGCGTATCATTTCAATCACGTTCATAATCTCCGCTTCCTTCTCAAACCTATCCCTTAGTCACCGAAAACGCCACTACGTGAGCTGCTGTCCTTCATCTTCGGACGATTCTTCGTACTCCTCATCCTCAAGGTCAATGCCCATTTCGCGAGCACGCGCCATTTCCTGTCGTTCCTTTCGCTTCTCAAACCTATTCCGTTAGCCTATTCCGACTCTATCGTACTCCTTGACGTAGTTTTCGTTGATGGATAGCGTGTTCAAGTCCTCGGACGACGAATCGCTGTCATCTCCATTCAAAAACGCGTTTGCGTCCCGTTTCTGCTTTTGACTCATGGTTCAAACCAAATGCGGTGCGTAGAGGCAAAAGGAAAGAAATGTGTGATGAGGCGGAATTGCCTTTCTATGGGTGCGATGATGAGGTGCAGCGTGCAGTGTTCACTTCCATCACTGTGTGCACATTCCTCGATCGCATCACCACATTGGGTTGAAAAGCGCCCATCTTCTTTACCAAGCCACAACAAAATGATTTACACAACCAAAACAAGAATCAAGGACTGTGCACGTGCAGGTATCATCCCCTGTATTGATAATCAACGAGTGGTCTTTCCCTTCCAAGACTCATTATTCGCATTCTAGAGGCACCATGGTGGTCTCATGGTGTGCGTGCTTGATGTTATGCAGTAGGGTCTGCTTTGTGCGGCTAACGATCAGTCATGCTGTCGACAGCACTTCAGAGCGAGAGCTCACTCACTACACTGACTCTTGTTCACGACACGGGGTCCTATTCGTTGCACGAGGGAATCTATCTGTTTGAGAATTCGACTTGCCTATTCTCGGCTCCCTATCAGCTTCCCAATACGATGACCCGTCACCAAATCAAATTCCTCCTCAATCCGTGCTCCAGGTACACTCTGTTGTTAAACACAACGTTGCTCCCTCTCTCTTGTTTCATCCTGTAGGGAACTGAACGGATGGAGCTACAAGTCGCATGTCAAGCTCCAAGGAGAGAAGGGCAACATTCTCTTTAAGGGATCCTTGTACGGACAATCGCAGCAAACGATT
Organism: Blastocystis sp. subtype 2; assembly: GCA_027406325.1. NCBI lineage: Eukaryota > Bigyra > Opalinata > Blastocystidae > Blastocystis > Blastocystis sp. subtype 2. Next base: position 10,613 of record JANPWJ010000358.1, read on the forward strand.
CGCATTAAGCGTTGCTTCTATGACGTATCGCTTCATGTGTAGCTGGCTACGTGATCACAACGGGTAGTGAGATGAAGCACTGCCCTCTATCCCTGTGGGGTCTACCCAACCAGTCGCTGGAAGACGGGAAGGTCGGTGTTCCTTTCAACGGCCCTCTTTCTCAGGTCTTCAGCAAAATTGTTCACAACGTGGAAGAAACGGACGTCTATGAGATTGGAATCCAAGTCCACTGCGGCGTGATTCTCATCATCAATGGCAGGGAACAATTCCGAGTGAATGTCCCATCAGGTCCCTTGGCCTCCACTGCAGTCTCGGATTGCTTTCCCGCCCCTCGTTATCTCTATTTCGTGGGAAACGGAAACGTGCTCACTCCGAATACGAGCATCACCATCGCCACGATGAATCGCGCCAAATCGAGCAACATCACGGAATTGAGCATGTGGATGGCGGTCTATCCGCAGCCCTCAGCCAACCGTACCATCTCCCTGCTACCGTCACCCATAGAGTGTTACACCATCGCGTACCCCAACTCCCTCTACGTGGACAACGCGTTCACGCACCCTCCCGACATCGCGAAGATCACGGACGACGACGCGAGCACCGCGCCCTCCACCTGGCCTTCTTCCCACCACCCTCTCCGCTTCTCCTTCGGCTCGCACTACCTCAACATCAACGGCGTGTCCACGCTCACCTCCTTCACGCACCACGCCTCCACGTTCCTTCTCTCCGGAGTGGACCTGCAACGCACCACGCACTTTCTGGGCGCGTTCCAGACGCATCATGCCTCCGCGGGACAGTTCTCGCAAGTCCGCTTCCCGCTCGCCACCTCCTTCGTCAACGGAGTCACTCTGTCTCGCGATCCCGCGGAGTGCCAGCTGACCGACGCCACCAAGGGGCTCTCCTTCGCGTTCCAGGAGCTCCACTTCCTCGTCTGCAGCGCGCCGGCGCCCAGTCAGCTACCCTTCGCGCGCACGCTCTTCTCCTTCCACCTCGGCGTCGAGACCGTCTCCATCGCCCCCACCCTGCCCGGCGTGCGCGACTGCACGATCGCTCCCCAGCCCACCAGGGGTCTGGTCTTCCACAACGCCACGTGCACGCTGGAGGGCCGTCCGGAGGTCATGGGCTTCGGCACGTACACCGTCTTCGCCTCCTACCCCACGGCGCTCGCGGGCAGCTTCGCGGTGAAGGTGGAGGACTGCGCGGGCTCCATCATCGAGATCCGACGCGTGTACGGCGCCAACGCGTCGCTCGAGGGCTACGCGCTGGTGGACGAGGAGACGGGAGAGGTGGTGGAACAACAGGACTTCTTCTCCACGCAGTACGACCACACGGTGGTCTCGCGACTGTTGTGTCTCTCCAATGAATACTACGACCTCCGCCTGACGTCGCTGAACGCGCAGCCGTGGTCCGTCGGCTCCTCCATTCGCGTTGTCCTCCGGACCAACAGCGGCGTGCGCATGACGCTGTTCGAGACGCGCTACGACGCGCCATCCCAGCACGTCTTCGTCACCTCCTTCAACGTGCGCGCAACCATCCCACCCGACGATCTCTGGTACTACCGCGTCAACGGCAACGTTCCGGAGACCTGGATGGTCGTCGACTTCACCGACACGTGGTGGTGCGCGCGAACGAGCATCATCCCCGCAGCGACATCTCGCTTCGCCTTCTTCCAGAAGAAGTTCACGGTGTCGGAGACGCTCTTCCGGCGGTCGTCTGGCGTGTACCTGGCGGTGCGGTACCAGTTCGGCATCACCGTCGCCATGAACCGATATGCGGTGCTCTCAGTGCATGTGAGCGACTGGAAGATGGGCGAGAACACCACGCTCGAGGGCATGTACAACACGCTGCAGTACCGCCAGATCGCCCTGCCCCTCACGCTCCCCGGCTTGCAGAAGTGGAACGAGGGCTGCGTGCGCGCGGGCGAGAATCTCATCACCGTCGCGCTCCTCCAGCCCGAAGCGGGGCATGTTCCCTTCGATCTGGTGTTGCTGGTGAACGGTCAGGAGTCGGTGGACCGCATGCACGACGTGGAGGTGGTGTCATCGTGGAGCACCAACGCCGCGGCGCTCTTCGACCACGCCTCGCTCACCTCCGCCACGCTGCTGAAGTCCACCTCACTCACCTTTCGCTTCAAGAACGACCGCCGCGAGGCGATCAACTACCTGCTCGTCGCCTCCGACGGCGCGCTGTCGTCCCCCGTGCAGTCGTTCGTGCTGGAGGGCAAGAACGCGGAGGACAAGAACTGGAAGACCATTACCCGGAGCGACGGGTACTACTGGTGGAAGGGAAGCACCTTCAAGGCGACTTACATCATGAACCACTATGCGTACAACACCTTCCGACTGAGCGTCGTGAGCAGCGCGGGGTCGCCGTCCGCCGTGCTCTCGCAGTTCTCCTTAGGACTGAACGCGGTGGGCAACCCCGGCACGCTGTCGATGTTCCCCGACCACCGTGTGGTGCAGTACCACTACCCCGCGCCCACCTACCGCCACGTGCGCGACTTCTACTACGATGTCACCGTCAACCCCTCGCTCCCCAACATGCACGTGGATGCGCCCACGGGCACCGTCGTGTACGACGCGTTCTCGCCGGTGTTCTCCCGCATGCACGAGGTGTACGCGAAGCATGTGAGCGGCGGCGTATTCACGGAGCAGTCGCACTTGTCCGTCGCCAGCTGTCCGCTCCGTAGCCACTTTGTCACCTTTTTCTCCACGCTGGGCTACGGTCGGACGCAGGTGTCGCTGGACCAGCTGTCTTCGTACGATGTCGATGCCTTCCACCAGTCCTTCTCCTTCTCCTTCCGCCACGGCGCGTCGGAGGAGGTGTTACAGTGTCTCCCCCGCGGGATCTACAGCCTCACGCTTCGCCCCGAGCGCCTCACGCGCGTCAGTGCTCCGTTCGGCGTGACGATTCAGCTGGGGCTGGACCGCTTCCCCGTGGCGTCCTTCCAGTACTCCCCCGACGCCGTGTTCACGTACTCCTTTCTGGTGTTCTCCGTGAGCGACGACCGCGATTCGGTCTGGAGGTACTCCTTTGAGGCGGGTGGGGGTGAGTCAAGAGATATGAGAGGAGTTTCTGGTGGTTCAAGAAGTGTGGAGGCGTCGAGTTATTCAAGAAGTGCGAAGAAGGTTTTGAGTACTTCGAGAAGCGCGAAGAAGGCTTTGAGTACTTCGAGAAGCGCGAAGAAGGTTTTGAGTACTTCGAGAAGCGCGAAGAAGGCTTCTGGTAACCTGAAGGAGATCGACTTAACGGACTCAGACTGGACCTCTGTCGACTTCGACGACTCGGCGTGGGCGACCAGCTCCATCGAGACGCTGCCCGCCACCTCCAGCCGCATCGTCCGACTGCGCAAGAGCTTCACCACCGACTACGCGGACGTCGCGACGATGGTCCACGCGCGCGTCTTCGTGGCGGGAGGCGTGGAGGTGTTCTGGAACGGAAACCGCGTGTGCGCGTTCAATATCGAGTACTTGACTCGAGACGACGCGGAACTGATCAACGAGCAGGCGCGACCCACCTGGTATCGCTGCTCCTTCCCCTTCAGAGTGTTCGACGGCGCCGCCGCAAACGTCGTCTCGCTCCGAGTTGTCCGCTCGACACTGGCGCAGTCAATGACGCTCGCCGCGTACATCGATCTCGCGATGGAGGAGGACGCGCCGCTGCTGAACACGCTCGACGAGTCGTGGCTGTACGTGGAGCAAGAGCCCTTCGTGGAGGGCGTGGAGGCGATTCTCAGCAACACGCACAACTCCTTCCTCCACGTGCTGCCCAACCGGCGCTTCATGGTGGGCTGGGTGTTCTCCAACATCGAGAGCACTCTCTTCAACGCGCTCTCCGTTCAGCTGGGACAGGACTTCGGTCCGGCGCGCTGGACGCTGTTCGGTAGTGACGCGCCGCTCTCGGAGTACGAGCTGGAGGAGGTGCTTCACGTGGGGGGCTGGCCCTCGCTGCAGATGACGATCGAGCACGTGGTGGTCCGCGCGGGGGTGACGACGGTGCTGCCGTTCCTCATCGGACTCGTGTCCTCGCTCATGTGGTTCGTGCTGGTGGAGCCCGAGCAGCTGCAGAGCAACACCCCGCTCTCTATCGTCCAGATCGCGCCGACATACAGTGTGTCGGCACTTTACGGCGGCAAGGTGTGCAAGCAGCCCGACTACGCGCCTGTTCTCTCCGGTGCCGTCTCCACCGCCAGCTGTCCCGACACGTACTACGGTTACATCCAGTGTCGCTGCGTCGATGGCGCGTTTCAGGCCGAAGACATGTCGCAGTGCTCGTTGTTTCCCCCGTCGCAAGCCTCCTACCCCCACACCACGTACGTGTTCATCGTGGGCGCGAAGAACAACACCTCTGACCCCGCGATGGTGAACGCGGGCGCGTGCTCCTTCCGCTTCAGCGAGAAGACCGACTTCCCCGCGGATCTGGTGCTCTCGCCGACGGACGGGGTCATCATGGGCGTGGCGGAGGCACTGGAGGCGGACGAGGTGGTGTACGACGTGGTGGTGGTGGCGGAGAACAAGGAGGGCGCGATCGAGGTGCCCGTGACCATCGTGTACATGTACATGCGATGCGAGGAGGTGGGGAAGTACGACCTGCCCTCTGTGCGGAAGGGGAGTCGGCGGACGGTGGGCTGTGACGTGAGAGGAATGGCGGGGCGAATGAGGTGGGAGTGCACGGAGGACGAGGAGGGGAGGCTGGTTTGGAAACATACCGCAGGGTTCTGCTTTGGATTTTGGTGGATCGACGTGTTCTGTGTGCTGGCATGCGTTGTTGTGCTGATTGTGGCTGGGTGGCTGGCTAGCATCTACAGACAGCGGAGAGCGGTGAGGCGCATTATCGGTTTAGGAAATAAGTTGTATCATATGGATCATCTGCATTCTCTTGTTTGTTGCATCGACCATGGTATTCTTGTGAATTTGCGTGTCTGAGGAATAGCAGACAAAACGGCTGAAGTTGCACAACGCAGTCGTTACCGAGATGGAGGAGGGTCTCCGTCGCTCGCTCATCCAGGCGGATGACCTGTACACGGAATCGATGCCGTCCACGTTGGAGGACAGCATTCGGACCATTGTGAAGTACGCGAGTAATGTGCGTCCTGTTCCTTTTCGTTTGAGACATAGAAGTGTAACATGTGCAAACGGATGTGTCCCACGTGCCGAGACTATTACACGTCGGGCATACTCAAGGACGCGCATTTTCAGCTGTGCGACGCGTGCAGGAAGAACCAGTAGGTGGATTCGGTAGTAATGAATGGAAAGAGAAAAACTCAATCACAAAATCACGGGCGACTATGACTGCACCTGTGCATACGACAGTCTGGCGACGCTGCTTCTGATCGTGCGTGCTGTGCTCGTTTGTGAAGCGTAGAAGCACAAGGCAACGGAGGTGACGCGTGCGTTCAAGCGTTTGTTGACGCATGATCCTTCTCACAGAGAGTACTTGCTCTACAAACTGATCTACTACTTGTGCTATATGGTCTTTCTTTGAATGCACGGTAACGTTGTAGAAGGACTTCTCCCAAGCGTCCTCGATGCTTCTTCGCTACAACCTAACCACGACTACGGAGATTGACGAGAAGACAGAGTCCACTCGCTACATCCAGCTGCTGCGCGTTTCTTCTCCTTCCTCGTCCCTGATCCATAGATTCTTGTTTCTCTCTATGAGTGCCTATCCCAGCAGAAGGAGCATGTGTCTCGAATTCGATTGACAGTGTAGCGTTACCGATTCCGAGTATCGCCAGTATGCCGATGCTCTTCAGTACGCCTCGCTCTCGAACCAGTCGCTTCTCCACTATCTTTACCTATACAATCTCCTCCACATCGCAGGATCGCTTCCGGTTCTTCACCCGTAGGATGTCGATGCCATTGTGCGCAAAACCTGCGACCTCGTCTCCAAGCACAGCAAGTCTCCTTTCCTTTTGCATTTTCTGTTCACGCTCCTGCGCTTTCTCCGCGATCACGGGTACACCTACGATCCTTCTCTCGAACAAGCCGCCATTCGTTCGCTTTCCGTTCCCGCGTTCTCGTTCTCTAACCGCGTAGTCGTATATCCAGTCCGCGCCCTCCTCGCTCAGCACCGTGTTCGACGTGCGGTGGCTGCTCGAGCGCGAGCTGATTTCCGCTGTGGTGTTCGCGCAGTCGCTCTTCGGGCTCGTCGAGTTCCAGTTTTCCGTGGGGGAGAGGCGAGAGAGTGAGCTTTAGGACCCGACGCTTCAGTTGTACTCCATGCACCTGCTCGCTGCCGCGCTGGAGGCGCCTGAGGTGAGAGAGGAGGAGTCCGTGCGGTCGCTGGTGGAGCGGAATCGGTGGTGGTTGGAGTACTTGACGGACGAGGACTTGCGGATCGAGTACGCGAGGCAGATTTTGGTTCGTCGGGAGGAGAGGGAGATGGATCAGGATGTTGTGGACTACTACGATCAGCAGTATGAGGAGTACTTCCAGGGGCATGACTTTTCTTTGTTCTTTTATTGGTGGGGTGTTTGTTTTGAGTGGTTCGTTTTCTCTGTGTTTTCTGGTTGTGTTGCAATGACTATGAGAACTACCTCAACACTCGATTCCTCAACTCTCACTTCATTAACAACAAACACCCCACCTCTCCCTTACAACATCATGTTCTCGAAGTAGGCAGCCT
>JANPWJ010000359.1:0-26391 GCA_027406325.1 Blastocystis sp. subtype 2
CTGCTGAAAAGACCCTACCCTAAATTGGGTCAAATGGGACTGTTGAAAACTCCAATTGGACAATCAAAAACCGCTATTCAAAACAGGTCTGGAGCAACACAGCGTCGGATACAGGGATGGAGGAGAGGTTGAACACAACACGGAATGAGGGCGCTGCTCTCGGTGAGAAGCGTGACAGCGATGATGATGATTCGAAACCCTCAAAAAGGCGCTTCCTAGACGCACTGTCGTCATCTACTGGGTTCGGCACGCATGATTCGCCTCCTTCCAAAAATGGCGGGTCGAAATGGCGCCGTGCGCAGCGCCTTCCATTATTCTTTACTACACACAGCGACAATGGAGCAGGAAACGTTGTACATTAAGAAACTGAGCGAAAACGCCACGACACCTGTGCGAGGGTCCCCCTACTCGGCGGGTTATGATCTCTTCAGGTGTGTGTCTTCTCCGCGACTAACGTGTAGTGCTGTGAATATGACCATCAAAGCCCACGGAAAGGGAGTTGTTGCCACCGATTTGTCCGTCGCTATTCCCAAGAACTGCTATGGTCGTGTCGGTATGCATTTTGTACATAGAGTGACACGTAGCCCCGCGCTCGGGTCTGGCGGCGAAGAAGTTCATCGACGTGGGCGCTGGCGTGGTGGACTGCGACTACCGCGGACCGCTGGGCATCGTGCTCTTCAACTTCTCCGACGAGGACTTCGAGGTGAAGAAGGGGGACCGAATCGCCCAGTTCATTCTCGAACGCATCTGCATGGCTCCCATCGTGGAGGTGGACTCGCTCGATGAGACCGAGCGGGGGGAGGGCGGCTTCGGCTCCACCGGAATGAAGAAATTGCGCAGCGAATACGCCTCCTTGTTGCAACAAACACGCCATTCAACTGACAGGGAGGACTCCAACTTCTTCACGTTGCCCGTACCAACATAGCTAGCGTACAGTCCATTGTTGCTGCGACTACCAATCAGAGACAGCACGAACACCTACCCTCTACGCAACTGCACCATGACCACAAAAACAGCGACGATCAGGAAAACAAGAACAACTGACACGCCGATAATCCAGCCAATGAGCGCGCTCGTGTTGAAGCAGCCTACGCGTCAGGACAGACAGTTACTCCCACCATCATCGCCCACGCGATTGTAGGGACTCATGGGAATGCCCTTCAGCAGGATGCCGCTGAAGAGGAGGGTCATCTGCTTCTCGCTGCCGATGCTCTCCTTCTCCAGAGTGAGGTGGGGCTGACCCTTGCGCGTCAACTCGATCTTCGAGAGCGAGGTGGCCGTCTCCGAGATCGCAGGATTCGCCACCAACCCGTTCTCCGTGAAGCCAGTGGCGTTCTCGGTGCGCAGCATAACGTCGTTGATCTTCACGTTGTACAGCGAGTTCTCTATGCCATGATGCGCTACCCCTGAAGTGCTCACCGCTGTCCTTCTGGCCCTTGACGGCGGTCGCCGTGTAACTAAAGTGAATCAATGGAGCGAGACCTACGAAGTCGACACGATGAAGAAGGCGCTGCCGGTGCAGCCAATTCCGGAATAGCGGAACTCCGTGAGATCGATCGTCTTTACGAAGCCATTCAGCTTAGTCTTCACGACAGCCTGGTATTCTGCGGATAATCGCTTCCCCTCCATCCGTACTTGCCCAGTGGGTGCCGTAGTTCATGCAATTGTGCATGTAGGTGCCACACTCTGCAACTCAGCGAAATCCACAGCGACTACCCGCAGACACGAGGGACAGCAACAGGAACACAGCGATGATGCTCTTCATCATTCTGAGATATTGTTTTATGATATGTTTTGTGTCCTGAAACACAAGGAACACTATCATCTGCACAAAAACGGACGGATTTCTTGGCTGTGAGGAACAGTATCTTTTCCCAAACCAAAGGGGTGGAAAGAGAACGATCGTGTGGTGAACAAACAAGCCTTATATGTTCTAATGGATTAATGCCATGACTACATCACTGCCTTCAAACAACGTTTCCATTGTTTATTGACTGCCTACACCATCACACAAGGGAGAGAACACCGACGGGTAAGAATGAAGTGACCACGCTTAGAGACCTCCACGATCTTTCCCTGCTTGACGAGCTCACGAATACCGGCACGAGCACAAGAACCGTTGATCTTCAGACGATCCACAATACCGTAGACGGTAATGAGCTTCATCTACGCAAAATCAAACGCGGAGTCCAGCCCCCACCTTAGGCACTTCAGCGAGGAGCTTGTCGTAATCGGCCTTCTCGAAGTACACCTTGTTGTTGACAGTATCTCTCACCTTTCCCTTATTCCACTTCTACTACGTTAGACACCCGGAACGCGCCTTCTACCTTCTTTCCGTTAGCAGACTAAAGACACGTTAGAGAACCATCCCAAACCCGAATCAACAACGCAAACAACAAAAGCAATACCTACCATTATGCAATTAAGTAGTCTTTAAGAACAAACTTGTGGAGAACGAGGCGAGCACACGACGGACGACCGCGTCCTCGAATCGATACAGCGCAGTATAGTTCCAGGCTTTTCTCTCCTCTCGCTCCATTCCGATTCCGACGTGATCATTCCCGTGGTTCTGTCATTCTCCTCTCTATTTCCGCTTCTAGAGTTGCTTTCCGTCTGAAATGGACACAGTTCGTCTATAGACCTCGAATTTCCTCGAATGAGATAATGAGCTGCTAGGAGTGGATTCAAGCCAAACACGAAGAATAGGATACAATCTCGTCAGCAACGCCAGTCCATGTCGTCGAAGGGTTTGGGAACCTCCTTTCGCTTCTTCTTCTCCAACTCCTTCCTCTCCTTCAGGATCTGCCCCATCTCTTCCTTGCTCAGGCTGTACTCCGCGTCTCCTCCCGCCTCGAGGATAATGCCCTGAATCTCCTTGAGGGACTCGTCATCCAGCTTCTCGTCCTTCGACTTCATGTTCTCCAACAGCATTCGATAGGCTCTACTTCTAACACCGCTTCAGCAAGCTCACTCAGTTTGGAGCTGATACGCGTTGTCTCCGTCGGCAAGCGCAGCGATAATCTCCTCCTCTTCCTTCTTCGCCTCTACATCTCAACACCACAACCCACACTCCACTCTCCGCCTCCAGCTGCTCAAACTTCTTGAACTCCTTCCAGTCCTTCCTACGCGTGATTACTATGCACAATACACACTGTTGGATTCGCTTCTCCGCATCCTTCCTCTTCTCTCCCATTGCCACGGCTCCTTCAACACGGTCGTCGAAGAAGTTGTCCGGAAGAACGCCCTTCGGTAGAGTGGACTCCACTTCGGGCATCACCATTTCTTGCGGAGCTGGCACCACTGGCTTTGCTGCCTTGGGTTCGCTTCTGCACAGTCAGACTCGCGCTCATCTCCTACTGCGTATTCGATTTCTTCAACGCCTTGTTCTTCTTTGCCCTTTCCTTCAGCAATTCAATCATCTGCACCGTTACACACTCGTAAACTGTAACATACTTTCATATGCTTCTTCGACGCGCAATGCGCACTCCAGGCCTCCTCTCCCGATACCGCTTCTCTGCACAACTTACACGACAGTTTCCCGTCGGATCCATACCTACGCCATCACTGGGTCGATTCGAGTTGCTACACAGCGAAGGCAGAAGCAATCTTGTTGGTGGCGGACATGGTTTGTGAACTGTCGTACAGAAACAAAGACGGAGCAACTACTGTAAGAATACTAAGACGATTCTCTTCTAGAATAGCGTACACAATGCGTTAGTCCTCCAGGTCCTCACTCTCCTCGATCCGATTCTCGTTGCTGTTCTTCACCTCCAAGATGTCCTCCTCCGAGGGGTACTTTCCCTTCCACTGAAAGCCCGCTTGACGCAGACGGCGCACCAGCAACGCCTTACGCTGTTTTGGATCATCCATGGAAGACAGACCGCGTAGTAGTCTTCTACACGTTACCCTCCCCCTTCTGGATTACCGCTTGTGTCCCGCGATCGCCAAACGGCGGAGATTCTCCATTCCCGCGCTGTCGTCGCTTTGTCTTGAATTCCTCTTTGCGTACCGCGACGAGCCACCACCTCTTTCACGACTCGGCTTGTCCTCCTCCTTCGTCTCATTCGCCGCCGCCGCGATCGCCGATTGCTTTCGTCGCTCTTTGCGAATCGTGTCCATGTCAACTTCAAAACTGGCTTCGAATTCGGTGTCATCCTCGACGGACTCGGGTATTTCGCGAAACTCCATGCTCTCAAACGGGATGTACTTCTCCTCCCACTCGTTGTCCTCCATATAGAACTGGTAGAACGCGTTCACCTTGCTCTCCAGCTTCTTGTCCGACGGATCCACACCCAAACGGTTTGCAACGATTCCCCGCAACGACGTCTTCTTGACACTCCTATTTCTGAAGACTCCCGCATCCAAACCACCTCTTCGTTTCTTCCAGCACGTCTTGAACCAGCATGCGAATCACAGTATCGCTGACGGTGTCGATGTCCATTCGGCTCTCTAGTTCAACAGAAATGGACTGTTGCCTAATTGGGACTTTGGGCGGAGACTGTCCCGACTCAGTTAAGCGCCTATTTCTAAGCACGAATCCGATGGAATACACGCTGAATCCGGGGGAAATCGTCATCGGCATTGATCTGGGAACGTCGAACACGAGTTGCTGCGTGTTTGATGGCCAGAGGTACGAAATGGTATCGTTTGACGGCTCCACTGTTCTCCCCTCCTACGTGTCCTACATGAAGAACGGATCTGTTCTGTGCGGAAGAGCGGCGAAAAACCGATTTGGAAGGGCCAATTCCTTCACCGTCTGCAATTCCAAGCGAATCATTGGAAGGTCCTACTCCGACAATGAAGTACAGCTGCTCGAGAACAACTGTGGTGTCAACATCGTCAATGAGGCAGGGGTTCCCAAGTTTATTGTCTCTCGGGAGGGAAAGACAGTCTCGCCCACGGAGGTTGCCACTGAAATCATCAAAACCGTTCTGGACCAGGTGAGGAAAACGCATCCTGGAAAAACGATCGCTAAAGCCGTGATCACGACCCCGGCCTACTTCAACGCAAATCAGAAGACCGCAACGATTCAGGCGGGAGTCAATGCTGGACTGCCTCGCAACTGCATTGACACCGTGAACGAGCCCACCGCGGCCGCCGTTTGCTACAGCGTGGACAACGCGGTGACGGACCAGAACATACTGGTGTACGATCTTGGCGGTGGCACCTTCGATCTCTCCATTCTCCATGTCCACGACAACACCTATTCTGTCGTTGCGTGTGACGGCGACAACGCGTTCGGCGGCGTGGATATCGACAAGTGCGTCATGGAGATCCTCCAGAGCAAGTACGAGGCGATGATCGACCGTCCGCTGCTCACGCCCGACCTGCCCGAAGAGGTGCAGATGCGCTACTACCGCCAGCTCCAATCCATCGCAGAGGAGTGCAAGATCGCGCTGTCGTCGACGACGGACACGAGCGCGGATCTCTCCATGCTGGACCATCTCAAGAGCGATGAGGGCGGCAGTGAGGACATGGTCGTACTGACGCGCCAGGAGATGAACGAGGCCATCCGCCCTCTCATTGACCGGACGCTCATCATGACGCGTCACTTGCTGTCAGATGCCAACATGAGGGCGGCGAACATCGACAGCGTGGTTATGGTGGGCGGTTCCAGCCATCTCTCCATCGTGGACAGTGTGCTGAAGCGGGAGTTCGGGGAGAGCAAGGTCACGGTGGGCATTGACCCGAGCGAGTGCGTGGCGAAGGGTGGGTGCATGTACGTGGTGAACAAGGTGAGCAGTCAGGAGCTGTCGTCCTTCAGCATGGGGACGAGTCTGGTGAACAACCTGGTGATGTGGATCATTCCCTATCACTCTCCCCTCCCCATCACCTGCTCCGTCACGGTCAAGACCGCTGAGGACTACGTCACGACGGTGCGAACCAAGGTGATGGAAGGGCATGCCGAGGAGTCCAACGTGATAGAGTCCATCACAGCGGACATGGTGTCGCTGCCTCCCTACTCCTTCTCGGGCTTCGCTGCCAAGCCCGCAGGGGAGGTGTCGTTCAGCGTGCAGTACACGATGAAGCAGAACGGCATTCTGTACATTACGGCGAAGGATCTCACGACGGGACGCCTTCTGCTGGAGAATCACGAGATTTCGTATGTGGAATGGAGTGGTTTGTTGGATCAAACACGCACACTTCTTGCACTTGCGAGGAGGTTGGATTCTCTTCGCCTTCACCTCATTGACGATCGCCAGCTTCCTCTTTCGCTGCAGAGACTGTCGCACAGAGAGCGGTGACTCGTTGATCACCACCTGCGCCTTCTCCGTCTTCGCAGGCTCCTCTGAATCGAGTTCTTCTATCGAGTCCACCACGCTTTCTTCCTCACTCCCTTCAGAAGACATCTTACTCTCTTTAGAAGACTTCTCACTATCTTTAGAGGATTCCTCACTCTCCTCAGAATCCACCACGCTCTCCTCAGAATCCACTTCCGCAGAGCGCGTCGGACACGGGCGCTTGGGCAAGAAGTGTGGGTTCTGATCGGGCGCCAGCCGCTTCGCCAGCGAGGAGAAGACGCCAATCCACTTCGCGTAGTCGATGTCATCCGTCAAAACCGTGCGGAACGCGCTGATAAAAGAGCGCAGCTCCGGGAATCGAACCAGCGCCTTGTCGATCACGCACGCCTCTTTCATGCGCTGGATCTCCTCTTCGCTCTTGCAGTCCTCCCACGGCAGCTTCCCCAACACCAGGCTGGCGACCATGTATCCGAGAGCTGAGATGTCGTCGCTGAAGTACATGCCGCCACCACGACTGTTGTTGATGGATGTGAAGAGCGGGGTGCCTCGCGGTCCGTTGGGCTGCACGACCTTTCCAGCCGGTTTTCTAGTAGATGATAGTCACAGTGTTGAAGTACACTTGGGCAGCTCCCATATCGACAACGACCAGCTGGTATCCCTGCGGCGTGTCGCGGAGCATGAAGTTGTCGACTTTGATGTCGTTGTATATTACACACTTGCGGTGAAGGAACTGCATTATCGCAATCTACCTGAAACGAGAACCACAGTGCCTACACTCTCCGCGGCCACGATGTACGCACAGTAGGGAGGCAGCGCACCTCCACACTGCTGCACATAGTCGCTCAAGCCGGTATTGAACTTCTCCATCGCGAGGTACTGAATCTTCTCATCTTTCGTTCTTCCTGTGATCAGGTCTTTGACCGGCGTTTTGGATCGCGGAAAGTGACACACTTCTAGGAGTGAAGCGCGTGAACGGGCCACCACCATTGTAATCCTTCATAAAAGCATTTAGCCGTATCCTCTGAATCATCCCTTCGTGGGATATCATGATTGCCGCCTGATTCTTCCTCTTGTTCTTGTTGACAGGGGCCACCTTGAGAGCGTACTCTTTGCTTCCCAGAGAACTGCAAACAGCTACACGTAACGCGAAAGCGACGGTCTTCACCGGAATACACCGAACCGTAGGCTCCCTCTCCCAGTTTCTTGCATACCTTCCACGGACCAACGGTATCGCCACTATTGAGCACAACAGCACTCATGGAATGAAGAACTCTGGTGATCGAAAACAAACAACGCACTACCAACTACGAGTTGTACTTCCTGGGACGCATCGGAGGTGCAAAGTCCTTGTACAAATCAGGCATGGCGCTCTCTCTGCTCTGGCTCTTCAATGGCACCATCACCACGCTCTTCGTCCGATTCTGGTTGATTCCGTTCAGCTTGTTCATCATGTCCATTCTCTGCCTCATCATCGAGGGCTTCATCAGGTGCATCTCCTCGGGTTCCTCTGGTTCCTTCTCAACCTCCTCTGACTTCACCCTGCGCTCGTCCTTCTCCTCTTTCTCCACCGACGCAGGCAGACTGCGTGTGGTCTGTGTGGAAAGTCGCGATGGAGGAGGCGGAGGCGGGATTCGCGACACGGGCGAGCGCGGTCGCGGCTTGGAGGGAATGGGAGGCGGGGGACAGGAGGCGCGCTTGACGCCGGAGGGCTGTGTGTGTGTGATGGGAGTGGGGAGGGAAGCGGAGTAGGAGGACGGAGCTGGCGAGGGAGTGTGAGGCGATTTGATTGTGGAGGCTGTGGACTTGTTCTTCAACTCGCTGGGTTTGAGGAGAGAAGGCGTTTCACTCTCAGCAGGTCTCTTCTTCACCTCACTCGGCTTCACAAGCGAAGACGTTTCATTCCTCGCTCGCACCTCAACCATCTTGCTTTTTGCCTCGCTCGGTTTCACAAGCGAAGGCGCCTTGTTCTTAACCTCGCTGGGTTTGACGAGAGGCGTTTCATTCTCAACAGATCTCTTCTTCGTTTCACTGGGTTTGACGAGAGGCGTTTCACTCTTCTCAGCCTTCTTCACCTCGCTCGGTTTCACAAGCGAAGACGTTTCATTCTTCGCTCGCATAACCGACTTCACACTCTCCTTCTCCTCACTCCCATGCACCGTGATCTCCATTCGATCCACCTGCTTCGCCATCTCCCACGCCTCGGGCACCACCACACCCATCTCCTCCAGACGCTCGCACTCCTTCATCAGCTCCGCCTGGTCGCGCTTCACGCTCTCCAACTCGTCGATCTTCTTCAGCACGCTCTCCAGCTCGCCGCTCAGCGCGTTCACCTCCACCAGCAGGTCGCTCACGCGAGCCATGTAGTCTCGACGGCTCTTCTCCGTTTCCATTTGAATCGCCTTCACCTCCTTCTCCATCGCAACCACTTGACTCTCCAACTCGTCCTCGTGATGGGTGATCGTCGCTTCGTCCTCGTCCTTCTCCTTCTCCATGTCCTGAATGATCCTCGCGAGCGTGGGGAGGGTCTGAACGTCATTCACGGAATGAACATGCACTGTGTAGGATGCCTGGATGGAGACCGTCGACGTGTCGAAGAGTCTGTAGATCTGGTCGGTGAAGGAGGAGAGTGACTTGTCCTTCCCGGATGGACACTGGAGCGTGATTAACAACATGTCGGGGTCGGTGTTGCATTGTTGCTAGGATGAACGGAATATACAGAACGCGTACGGCGATTTCCTGGACAATTGAATAGAACGTCGTGTAGTAGTGCTTGTACAACGTAATGGTGGAGCGATCCGGAAGCGTAATGATCAATTCGTACAGATCGGAGCACACGTAGAGGGTGGAAAAGGGCTTGATCCCGATATCGTGGACTGTCGCCGTATCATTACAAACCACTCCGTTGAATAGGGCATACACAACGTTCATCGTCACATTCTCTCGCCGCATGATCTAGCAGTGAATCGGGACCACAGACTGCTACTGCCGAAAACCGTGCCTTCAACATACTTATGGTACACAGGGAATCAACGACAACACATACCCGCTTCGATCCGTATTGGATATCGATGGGAATGGTCGCGTTCCCAACTTCAAAGGAAAACGGATCCCTATCCATCCTGAGGACGTTGTTTACGTTGTCCTCATCTTTGTAATAGAAGTTACCTTGCTTTATGTGCACCAGCTTGTAATTCACTCCCAACGAATCCTATGCATGATCTATTGGGATCACGGACTACAGCAACGGCCTTGCGGATCATTTCAATCGTCAGCGTCGGTTTCGTTTTCACCTTGACATCCCTTCTCGATCCTTCGTAAATACCGGAAATCGTTAACTCCATGAGGGTAGC
Organism: Blastocystis sp. subtype 2; assembly: GCA_027406325.1. Taxonomy (NCBI): domain Eukaryota; class Bigyra; order Opalinata; family Blastocystidae; genus Blastocystis; species Blastocystis sp. subtype 2. Next base: position 9,593 of record JANPWJ010000359.1, read on the forward strand.
TCTCTCCTTGTGACGCTCCAACGACAGAACAGGCGAAGGACAGAACAATTGTGCTGGTGGGTTCTCCCTTTGCTGATTGCTTCTGTGTCCTTTCTATTTCATTGTCAGTGCGTTTGGCGTGTTTGCCGATCCACCCATTCCGGGCTTCTCTTTTCCTCCGATTCCCTTCCTTTCGTTCGTGCTGATCGCAGCTCCAATGCCCACGCGTTTCCTCCTCATCCGAGTATTGGAGATCAGGACTGTAGTTCGGCCTCCATTTCATGTTGAGTCATGTGCGGACAGTGAGCCTGGGAAAAGACACCCTTCTCGGGGTTTGAAATGGCAGAAATGGGAAGGGAACGGATTTGAGGTACAGCGGTTTTATTATAGGAAATTGTATGGATCCAATCTATGCGTGCCTCAAATCCGGCGCATTCCAATCCACCTCATTTCCATAAATATAGATACAGAAGATCTAGAAACGCGCAGCCATGGCTCTTCGTATGAGAACCTTGAAGAACTTTATCAACGACATCAAGAACTGTGTGTTTTGGCTATCGTGGTCATCATCGGCGTAGGTCAGACAAAGGAGGCTGAGTCGACTCGTGTGATGCAGGAGCTTGCTACTATTCGTAGCAGCTTCACCAGCGCTAAGCTTTCTGCTGCCGACAGAAAGAAGTACGTCTGGACTCTTGTATATATGTAAGGAGGCTGGACGGAGGGTGCCTCACGCTCTAGTTACCTGCTCGGATATGAAATCGACTTCGGCCACATGGAGGTCATTACGTTGATTTCTTCCCCCAACTTCCAGGAGAAGCAGGTCGGTTACCTCGCTGCCGCCGTCCTGTTCAAGTGCACCGATAAGCTGTTCACCCTGATCGTGAACTCGATGAGAAACGACGTCATCAACGGCGTGGAGGTGAACCAGATCCTGGCTCTCTCCGCTGTCGCCAACCTCGGTGGTCGCGACCTCGCCGAAACCCTTCTGGAGGACATTCTCCAGCTGGTGCAGAAGGAGACCACCACGCTGCTCGTCAAGCAGAAGTGCGCGCTGACCCTTCTCTCTCTGTTCCGTTCGAGCCCCGACACCGTCGGCACGCAGTGGGTGGACAAGGTGCTTCCCCTGTTCGACGTCCGCGCCAACGTGGGCTGCGCGCTGTCCGTCTCCGGTCTGCTGGCCAACCTCATCCCGCACATCAAGGAGGAGGACATGATCGACGAGATCCGCCACGTGGCGATCGGCGTGCTGCAGCTCCTCGTGCTGAGAGAGACCTGCCCCGACGACTACAAGTACTACGACGTGCCCTGCCCCTGGCTGGTGGTGAACTGCCTGCGCATCCTCAAGTCCTGCCCGTACCCCACGAGCAAGAGCGACATCAACGTGCTCGAGGACTCGCTGCACAAGATCCTGCAGCGCAACGAGATGACCAAGAACCGCAACCACGACAACGTGACGCACGGCGAGCTGTTCGAGGCCGTCAACCTGATCATCTCCTACGGAAACGAGACGGACCCCGAGCTGCGTGCCTCCGTGGTCAGCTACCTGGGCCGCTTCATCTCCTACGAGGAGCCCAACATCCGCTACCTGGGTCTGGACTACATGTCGCGTCTGGCGCTGCTGTCCGGCGTGAGCGACAAGATCAAGAAGCACCAGGACACCATCATGGCGTCGCTGGAGGACCCCGATCTCGCCATCCGCAAGAGAGCGCTGCACATGCTGTTCTCGATGTGCGATGAGGAGAACGCCGAGGAGATCGTGAAGAAGCTGCTGGAGCACCTGAAGACGCCCGACTTCATGATCAAGGAGGAGATGGCGCTGAAGACGGCCATTCTCGCCGAGCGCTTCCCGCCCGACAACCAGTGGTACGTGGACGTGATCACCGACCTGATGCTGTACTCGGGCGACTTCGTGTCCGACGATATCTGGCACAGAATGGTGCAGATCGTGTCGCAGCAGGAGGACCTGCAGGAGTACGCCTGCCACAAGATGTACGAGATGCTGCAGCCCACCAACGTGCACGAGACGATGGTGCGCGCCGGCACCTACATCCTCGGCGAGTACGCCGAGCTGATCACGGAGCCGGAGATCGAGGAGAACGAGCCCGTGGAGCCCGAGTCCATTCTGGAGACGCTGCAGAGACACTACGTGAAGGTGAGCCTGCCCACGCAGACGCTGATGATGACCGCCTTCGCGAAGCTGCTGGTGCAGTTCGAGGAGCTGGAGGACGAGGTGCGCGAGCTGTTCGAGCAGAACCTGTCCCACATCGACAGCGAGATGCAGCAGCGTGCGGTGGAGTACAACGCGCTCGCCGATAGCGAGATCATGGAGGACGTGCTGGACCAGATGCCCGCCTTCGCCGAGGACCGCGAGAACGTGCTGGAGATGAAGCTGAAGGGACCTGAGGAGGAAGAGGAAGAGGAGGACGATGATGACGACGATGACGATGATGACGATGATGACGATGATGACGATGATGATGACGATGATGACGACGACGACGATGATGATGACGAGGAGGAGGAAGAGGAGGAGGAAGAGGACGACGGTGAGGCTGAGGGCATCGACGAGGAGGCGGAGGAGAAGATGCCCATGTGGTTCAACAAGTGCGTGACGAAGAGCAAGGCTGTCCTCTACCAGGACGACCGCATCCAGATCGGTGTGACCAAGGACGTGCAGGGCTCCGTCGCTCGCTTCAACCTGTTCTACACCAACAAGAGCGGAGCTGCCCTCAAGAAGTTCAGCGCGGAGGTGGAGTCGGAGGAGAGCGGTCTGGCGATCGAGACCACGGAGTGCAACGACACCATCGACGAGGGCGCCAAGGGCAAGCAGCAGGTGACCGTGACGTGCAACAAGCCGTTCTCGTCGAGCCCCGTGCTGACGGTGAGCTTCACGTGCAAGGGCAAGGCGTACGAGCTTCCCATCGACTTCCCCGTGGTGGCGTGCACGTTCTGCACTCCGTCCAACATGGACGCCGACGCCTTCCAGCAGAGATGGTCGAACGCCTCGTACCAGGAGAAGGAGGCGAAGGAGACCTTCCGCGCTGCGGAGGACAAGGGCATCGACTGCCTGGAGGAGCTGCTGCCCACTCTCGGACTCAACATCGTCGAGGACGTGGACGAGTCTGCCAACAAGGTGTACGCCGCCGGTTCCTTCATGACGAGCAAGATCGGCGCCAGCGGCAAGCCCGTGAGCGTGGGCGTGCTCTGCCTGTTCGAGTGGGCAAAGACGAAGGGTGCCTACCGTCTCACTGTCCGTGCTTCCAACGCCACGGTTGCCAGCGCCTGCGAGGAGCATCTCAAGGCCGAACTTGCTTAAGTGCATTTGCTTGCTGCTGTTTGTTCCAAACGGGAGTTGTCTGCTCGCTTCCTTTCCTCTGTCGTCTGTTGCTTGCTTCTGTTCGTGACGTTTGCAATGTGAGGGGATGGCTCGCTGGGATAACGCGGTAGGAAGGCGATTCGCAGCGAGACGGGAGATGCGAGCAAAAACGAGTGTGTGTACAGCGAGTCGTTGAACTGGAGTCTCCTGAAGGACGGATCGAATGGAGGGGCGAATGTCTTTGTCCATCACGTCAAATTCCACATCCAGTACAAAATCGATTCTGCGGACAACGAGAAAGGCAAGATTTTGATGTAGCTGGGCGAGTGTCAGGGGTAATGCATAGAAGCCTAACCAAGCGTCTTCCCGACGTAGATTATCAACACATTCAAGTGCGCTTCCAAGTTGTTGTCGGACGTTCCGAGAAGGGCAAGAGTCTTCCCCTCATCACCGTGCCCACCACCTACGTGTTCTCCGACATCGACGAACGATGCCGAGTGGACGTTCCCATTACTGCAGAGATGCGCTGTGGCAGCTCGATCTTCTTCCGAGTGATCATCCAGGAGGTGACGTCGTTGCTCGAATCGCGTCTCATCCCTAGCTTCCTCGACATGGACTGGGAGCTTTCCCGCGAAGACCACTCCGCTCCCATCGGTATCTATAATGCGGGAGCCACGTGCTACCTGAACTCGCTCATTCAATCCCTCTTCTTCGTCCCGAAATTCCGGTCTCTCCTGGAATCCATCCCCACTCACGCCATCATTTCCCAATGCCTCCAGTCGCACTCGTATTCTCTCCTGCAGCGTCTCCTTCAGTCCTCCACCTTTGCGCTGCAGAAGGTCTTCTATCTCCTCCGCCACTCGCGCGAGGCACTGGACATCGCCTTTCTCCTCGACTCGTTCGGCTGGAGCGACGAGGAGGCGAACCAGCAGGTAGGTGCCGAGGATTGGGTTCACTCAAAGCACGACGTTCACGAACTCCTCGTCCTTCTCATCGAGAAGCTGGACCGCGAGTGGAAGGAGTAGTCGTGCGTGCTGTGGTTGATCATAGACTGTTCTGCTGCGACCGAATCCGCGACTCTCCGTATGGTACGTGATGATGTGTTGGTTGAGGAATAGAGCAACTGTTCAAAGGCGAGATGATCAACACAATCAAGTTGTCCGACCACTCCGTGCACTCCTCGTCGAAAGAGCCTTTCTACGGAATTCCATTAGTATGCGCCATTTCGCTTCGTGTTGTGTAGGAGGTGTTGAACTATCGGTCGTTCGCGGAATCACTTCGCCACCACTTCAAGAGCGAGGAGTTGACGGGGTCTAATCAGGTGGTGACGAAGGGAGGGAAAAGGAATGCCACGCGCAGTGCCACGCTGACGAAACTCCCATACCTCTTTTCGTTTCAGTTAAAGCGATTTCAGTATGATTCCTTCTCCGGGTGTGTAACAAAGGTTTGACAGGGAAGAGGGCGTTACGTCAAGGTGAACTCGCGATTCAGTTTTCCCGCCAAGTTCCGCCTCTCGTCGATCCTTCCCTCCATCTCGCTCCCGCACGACGAATACGAGCTGGTGAGCGTGTTTATCCACGAGGGCACGGTGCGCACGGGACACTACTACTCGTACAGTCGTGCGGGCGAGCGAGGCGAGTGGGTGATGTTCAACGACAACGTGGTGGAGAAGGTGGAGTTCGAGCGTGTGGTGGCGAACGCGTTTGGCTGTGATGGCGATGCTGGCGATGAGAGGGCGAGTTGTGGCAGAGCGTCGCGTTTGGGGTTGAGTGGAGATTTGAGTGGAGATTTGAGTGGAGATTTGAGTGATGATTGGAATGGTGATTTGAATGGTGATGATTTAAGTGATGATTTGAGTGGTGATGACGTGAACGGAAACAAAGGAACACGCCTCGGTTTGAATGGAGGCAGAGAAACACGCGGCAGCAAACTGCAATCAACGGCTTCGGCATACCTGCTGCTGTATGTGCGACGAGAAGACGGTGTGTGTGATGGACAGACACAACACAACATGGAGGCAAACGCGAGGTTACTTCGCTCCTTTCTTCTTCATCATATGACCACTACCGTATCACTGTACATGCAGGAGCATTGCTACTCCATTCGTCTCCTCACTCTCTCTCAACTCCAACACGCCGCTCTCACGGACTGCACCAACGACTTCGTTCCTGCTTCGTGTTCTTCGCGTTTTCTCTGGAAGGAGGAGGAGCTGACGAGCCAACTGCTTTCCTCGTGGGGAGAAGAACTTGGGGTCCCACCCTCGAAGCAAGTGGAGTTTGGAGGAGGAGTTGAGGGATAGAGTTGGTGGCTGGTGGAGGGAGAGAGAAAGAGAATGACACGCGCGATCCCGAGACGGTGCTACTCACGGTCCATGAGCACGGTGTTTGAAATTCTTGGGGTCCCACCCAGCGAGAATGCGTTGAGTTTGTACTGCAGCGATAAGCGCGACTGGAAGGAAGTGAGAACAAAGACAAGTCTGGTCGTGTTTGTTCGGTGGGCTGAGAAGCGTCACTGGAGATGGAGGGAAGTGGTTGTGGACAAGAGCGAGACGCTAAACTCTCTTCTCCAGAGCGTGAGGCAGTGGGTTCCTGAGGTTGGAGTGAAACGCTCTTGTGATGGATAGTGTGAGAGGTGGTGCGTGGAACCAACGGACACTTCAGCACGCACGTGGGGAAGTGATCTCTGTGCGTCGTTGTCTCTCGACGAGTTGGACTTCCACGTCCGGGAGAAGGAGGGAAATGATGTGTAGAGTGGCGATGTGCTGTCCTTCTTCCCGCGCGAAGAAACGCCCACATTGGGTGCGCACGAATTCATCACGGTACACTGCTTTCCGTTAGCCAAGTACAGCACGTGTTATGTCCCCTTTTCCCTCCATCTTCCTCGCGGCGTTTCATTCGCCGAACTCCAACAACGCGTGTGCGACACTGTGATTGCCACAATGCGAGAAGGCACGTTCGCCACCTCAGATTACCACTACACAACTCGTGTTCCGACGTGCAGCACCGACATCCGCTTCTTCCGTTTCACTCCACACAAGGAGGAGGAGGAAGAGGATCCGGAATGGATGCATGATTTGAACTATCTGTCTCAGGAGTGTTCGTGGTTGCGTGAGCGCAGTGTTGTGGAGAGCGTGATGAAGAGAATTGGAGATGGGAGCGACTTCGACCCGTTTTGTGGAAATGAGGTCACCAGCGCTTCGTTCGTCAGCTGCGAAGAAGCATTCCAGAGAAAGCCCCGTTTTGTGGATTCCAGGAGTGATGCGTGCTTTGTATACTACGAGGTGGTTCCACATTACACGGAAGATGTGAGTGTGTACTATGTGAATCTGGTGAAGGAGAACAGTTTCCAGGAGCAGATCTTCCTGATGAAGGATGATTGCGATTGCGGCACTCTGGTGAACGAAGTGGGGAAACTACCGGGGTGGAACGGTCTTCCTCTCACGTGCTATTCCATCGACGAAGGGACGTTTTTCGACATTCAGGAGGAATCCTTCACTCCCTCGTTTGCCATGAAGTACCAGCGGTATGCCCAACTCTGCATTGCCCCACGCGTTGAAGTGACGGAAGACAGCGTTTTGTGCTGCTGCGCGGTCATCAACGAATGGCAAGAGAAGGAGGGAGCCGTTTTTTCTCCTCACCACATTCCTCGTCTCCTGGCCGTTTCGGTCAACGAATCCTATTCCTTCTTGTTCGAGCGCTTGAGGACCCTCTTCGAATTGACTGGAGAGGAGTGCGAATTGGTCTTCCTCGACAGCTACACGGAGCTGTGCGAGGAGCGCAATCAATGGATCTTCGTGCGCAAGCTGGGACAGACGATTGCCCAGAATCCGGTGGACGAGGAGCTGGTTTCTGAAGAGGAAGACGAGGACTCGCTGCACCCTCCCTTCTTTGCGTTGTACAGAAAGCAATACGCGGTCACACAGAATTCTATCTCGGACTCGTTGCATTTGTCGTCTGTTTGTTCTGTCACTCCGTGGGGTGTTTTTGGGCGTGGAAACGCAAGGGATTATGCACTTCGCCGCCCAGTGATCGGGGTTTTGTGGGTCCTAAACTGATCATTGGGAAAAGGGCGCAGAAGAAAGATACACCGAAGAGAATGAGCAATATCTGTCCGGCGGGAATTGACTTCGGAAACCTGTATACCATCATGTCTGTATTCCAGACGAACGCTACAGATCCGCTGAAGTCCGTTCCTATCATCGTTCCTGATCGCAATGGCACGAAGGTCATATCGTACGCTCAGTGCTCGTTTTGGGTGCTAATCCGTTAGGTCTGAGGTTCTTTTCGAGAATGGCAACCGCAGAACGGCAACGGATGCTAGTGTTCTGGTACATATCTAATTCAATGCACAACTCATGGCGTAGAGCGACAGAAACCACGCCTCGTGTGTGAAGTTCATAAAGTCGTCGATCAAGCGTCCCTTTTCCCTGGTCAGTGACGAGATCAAGATAGCGCTTCCAGCCATCAAAGAGGATGCAAATGGGATCGTGGAGTACCGCATTTCGATCGAAGGCCACGAGGAGCACTTTTGGCCGCCGCATCTCGCCGGTTCTTACCTTTCGGATCGAATTGATGACATAAAGAGCAACAGAGAGATGGACAAGCTCAACCTCGTTCTCTCTGTACCCCTTTTTCGATTTCTTGAGTGTAGGTACCCAAATACTTCACAGACGAGCAGATCAACGACTACAGAGCTGGCTTGCAAGTTGCCGGTATTGCGGAGTACACGCTCATTTACGAGCCCGACGCAGTGGCCATCGAGTACGGCTACTACAAGAACCTTTCAAAGGAGTTCGACGGCAAGCCATTGACCGTTCTGTTCGTCGGCGTCGGCTTCGCGGCCTCTCAGGCATTTATCGTGCAGTACACGAAAGTAAAAACTCCGATGGGGTGTAACACGCAGGACCACTTCAAGATTCTCCATTACGCCTCTTCGCAGGAAGTCTCGTCCAGCAAGATCGATTCGATCCTCTTCGACCTCACGCTGCAGTCCTACGAAGATCAGAAGAACCCCAGCGACCCCGACATCAAGGGCGACAGCGCCGTCTATTTCCAACTATTCCCGCGGATTCTGAAGGCGAAGGAGAGTTTCTCCCACGAGGGTTTTAATCGTGTTTTCTATCCATTGTAGGCACGGAATACGAAGAGGTGGCGATTCCCGGCAGCTCGTTCAACGATGAGATCTACACCGAGATTGATAGCTGCGACCTGCAGGACCGTCTCGAGGAGTCCGGGATGCTGGATACCTTCCGTGGACTGATACAGGAGTGTTTGGACGCTGTGGTAGAAATCGCTCCGATTTGGGTCATTCGTAGAAGGGCACTCCCATCGATCGAATCGAAGTGTGCGACGCTGGCGCGTTCAACACTTCTTTCAAAGCGGCTACCAACGAAGTGGCTGCGAACAACAGTTTGAGCATATCCAAATACCCCTCCGTTTTTGTCGCTCCTTCACGGACAGTGTGTTGTGAACACGAGCCGAGTCGTGTCGGAGTGTGTCGCGAAGGGCAACAGTGAGTACGCCTTTTATTCCGCCTATTATGGCGATTCCCATTATTCCCCCGTTTTGAGCGATTTGTGCAAGGATGTAACTCCCATCTGTTCTACGTCGTCTGTCATGTGCAAGGAGCTCGTCAACCACAGCTCTTCCGACTGTAACCGAAATCGTGCCGATTCACGGATAGTCTCTTCGGACCTGAAGAATCGTATCGAGGAGGCGCGCAGTCTGGAGGAGAACGTGAACCAGCTGAGCAAGGAGGCGGTGGAGAACGAGCGCCTGCGCAACGAGTACCACACGGTGATTCGGAGCGTGGAGGACAAAATTGAGGGGAAGGTGGGGGAGTCGAAGACGAAGAACATATACGTGTTATACGAGACGGAGGTGAAGGAGATGCTGAACAAATGGAAGAAGTGGTCAAAGAAGAACAAAGACGCATCGAGCGCCGAACTGAGCGCGCAGCTGGCGGCTATCAAGGAGGAGGAGAAGGTCACGATTGCGGAGCTGAGGCGCAAACACGAGGCGCTGCTGCGCAAGGAGGAGGAGGAGCGTCGCCTGGAGGCGCGTCGTCAGGAGGAGGAGCGCAGAAGACAGGAGGCGGAGGAGGCGCGTCGCAAGCAGGAGGAGGAACAGGCGATGGTGGAGAGATGGGTGTGGCTGAACGAGGAAGCTTACTTCCTGACGAGTCACCTAACCGCAGAGGATTACGATTTCCTCGTGAAGAACGAGCAGAAGTGAGTTCCCGCCAACTCCTTCATTTTTAGAGTTCGCGAGCTGGTGGAGAGCGAGAGGAGGATCAACGCCAGCTATATCGGATACGACTTCGACCCGCGCGTGAACGCCAAGCCCGAGCGAGCAGGGTTCTTCCCCTTCGGGCCGCACAACGCCGGAGGCGCGATGGGCCTATTCGATGTCTTCGGTCCACGTGACGGGCGTCGGCAGGTGTCCGCGCTGGAGCAGTCGACGATGCTGGTGAAACGTGCACAGCGTGTCCCAGTAGAGTTTGGGGCCCCAAGGGCGCCGACGGTGGAGATCCCGCGCACGACGGAGGGCGAGGTGGCTATCCGAGAAAACTACATATATAGGGGACAATTGTTGGACGGTGTCCCAGAGGGAAACGGCACCCTGTACTGCGTGTCGTCGAAGGAGGTGGTGTACCAGGGCTGTTTCCACGAGGGACTGTACAATGGATACGGTGTGTTGTTCTTCGAGAACGCGGAGTGCGCGCGAGGCACCTTCGAGAACGGTCGTCTCGTCCACGGGAGGAGGATTCTGAAGGACGGGTCGATTCTGAACGGAGGTATTGAGGGTAACCGTCTGAAGGGCGAGGGCCGCCTGATCTTCCCGTCGGGTGTGTGCATCGAGGGAAACTGGGTGGAGGGAAAGCCGAAGGGGATGGTGAAGTGCCGCATGCCTGGATATGAGGAGGTGATTGACTATGATTATGACAATCGCGACGACAACACCCGAATCCGAGTTGAGGTGTATGACGAGGTTGTGTTCTTCCGGGACAACACATTGGTAAAGACGGGAATGAATCCGGAGTTCCTGTTCTACCGGAATGGCGACATCTTTGTGGGCGCCACGAAGCGGGGTAAGGAGCCGTCGAAGGGACTCTTCTTCCACTTTACGAAGGATCACTACACGCAAATGGTGATGAACGGTGGCTGTGAGGATCTTAGCATCAAGGACATCTCCTATGTGGACGAGGGACTGGTGAAGAGCATTCGATTTGAGATGTAACTGCGCTGTTTGTTTAAGAGGATCGTTTTGTTCTTCGCCTTCCATGCGGTGAAATATCCCTCCCAACATGATCCGCAGAGTATATATTATTCCAGAAGCGTAACTATGGACTCGATTTCCAACCCTTCCTATCCATCATTCCAGGGTGGAATATCGCCATTGTGCCCATTCCTAGATTCAATCACACTCGTTTGGGACCTCATAGGGCACATTCACACGAGAGGCTTGAAGGAGGAGGAGATTGCGGTGCTGAAGCAAAATCATAACACGAGTCGTGTCCCTTGTCTCGCCATGACAACTAGGTTCTGATCCCGAGTGGAGGAATGTGACTGTGTATTCAGTCAACGAATCTAGCGACAGCGTTGCTGACTTTTCCTCCGTCCGCAACTGTTCCTTCTTCGACTCTGTCGTGATTTCAGAAGAGATCGGGGAGGCGGTCTATGCCGACTGCATCACTCTCCCCTGCGGTTTGTCGGATACAGTCTTTCGCAACTGTTTCCTGTTCCCCGGAATTGCAGTGTACAAGAACACCCTCATCGAGAACAGTGTGATTCTGAGAGGAAGCATCATCATGGGCTGTGGTCGTGTTACCTGTGAGCGTACGCCTCTCTCCTCTTCGTCACATGTAGATGACGCCCTGTACGGCAACGGAGTGGTGATCAACATGGGCAATGAAACAGGCGGTTTGCAAATCCGTTCCTTTGCCGATTTGAGGTACGGAGACCTGAGTGATGTGGTGGCGAAGGGGCAGTACGACCAGCATGGTGTGTCGGACTACCTGTGCGTCGATTCCACAGTCAATAACGACTAGAAATACCATTCGCGGTCACTACTCCGTGTTCGGAGAGCACTCTTTTGTGGAGGGATGCCCTCTCCTGAAGACGGTGTACGTGGGCGAGTACTGTCACGTGATGGGCTCGACTCTATCGAACTGCACGCTCCTGAGCAGCGAGGACAACAAAACGGAGTAGTGGCGTTTCTCTCGTGTAATGTGCAGTGTGATGAACGGGGACATCACGGACAGCATCCTGCAGTGGGCCTGTCGCTTCGAGTCGGGCTCGAACTGTGAGTCGAGCATCCTGTGCGAGCACGCGGACACGAGCTGCAACGCGAAGATCGTGAACAGCATCATCGCTCCCAACACGGGCGTTTCATCTGGAGAGTGTAACTCTTCGTTGGTGGGTCCATTCATTGGATTCCATCACAACAGTGTGTTGATCAGCGGTAAGAGTGTGTGGCTGGAGTCATCGCGCAGCACTGTGGTTTGACGGAAAGGGCAACATCGGGTATGGAGCCAACATTGGAAGCAATCATACGGGACGACTGCCCGACCAAGAATGCATTCCGGGCGAAGGCGTCTTCTTCGGGCTTGGCTGCAACATCAAGTATCCGTGCAACCTGCACAACGCTCCCTACACCATCGTTGCCTCGGGCACCACGTTGCTGCCTCAGCGCGTGGATATGCCCTTCTCGCTTATCAACCTGCCCACCAAGGTGCACGCTGGGATCTCGCCAGCTATGAACATATCCATGATTTGTGTTGACGCAGCCTCCTTCACGCCCAAGAGATCTTCCCGGGATGGGTGATTTACGCGAACTACTACATGCTCATCCGCAACGAGGACAAGTTCATGTACCGCAACAAGTCGCGCAGACAGCACTTCGCCACGCGCATTCTTCGCGAGAGTGTGGTTGCGATGATGATGCACGCTCGCGACCAGCTCGCCTTCTTCCACCCCTCCAAAACCCTGTTCGATTTGAAGACGCTTCAAGAGACGACCACGGCGTCGGAAACAACGGTGTTCTTGAAAGAAGGCGAGTGGAGTATTGATCGAGACGATTCTGCTGTGTACTTGGAGGGAGATGTGAGGACGAAGAAGTCGTCTCATGGACAGATCGATGGACTGGGAAAGAACCTGCTGACGGAGCGAAGTCGAAAGAAGGGCGTTCGCGCGTACTCCCTGGTGATTCGGCTCTATCTGCTGAGAGTGAGGATGGAGGTCATGCATTACGCGCAGCGTCTCTTCCAACTCATCAAAGACGTCCTTGCAACGATGGATGACGAGACCTTGTCATATGAGCCTCTCTTTAAACTGCCTCAATGGGAAGGCCTGAAGACGTAGTTACCGCCACACTTCATGACACGTAGATTGCTGAAGCAAGAGTACGAAGCCCTGCTGTTATCCCAGGCACTCAGCGCCTACGGAACCATAGAGTACGAGTTGCTGCGCATCGCAGAGGACAGCAAGAAGAAGGACTTTACGCGCGGCAATCACGTGGATGCGGTAAACGAGAGCGGAGAGGGTTATGTGCAGAGTTACAATACGACGCACGACTACGAAAAGGATATCAACGTGATTCGCAAGCGAAAGAAGTCCAGTTGGTAATGCCATGATCACGAGTAGGCAAGTGGACGAGAACATGGAGGAGCTGACGAACATCACGAATCGCGTCATCACCCTCTGTGGCGATTGCGAGTTATGCTCCTAGTACTCATCTTTGTTGGAAGGAATGAGTTTGAGTTCAGGAAGTTGGGACGCTTGATATTGGAGTTCAGTCAATCAGAAAACATCTGAATGCAAACAATCACAAATCACGTGAACTCAGAATGAATCTGAACTCAAGCAATCGGAAAACAAACAGACAACTTATAGTATACGACAACAGCAATTCTGCTTCTTCTCTACACAGTCATTTCCCACCGCCAACACACACCAATCTCTTCCACGACAGGACTTGTGACCGTGGGAAGCATCATGCGAACCATATCCAACGATTCTGGAGACAGTCCCTCCGTCTTCACCTTCAATTCTCCCAACACGACATTCTTGGCCTTCACCAACTCAAATAGCGATTTGATATTCTCGTCGTTGACTGGAACGCCTACGCTCAACGCACACACCAACACAAACCCTGCAGATCCAACCCCACTCCGTCAATCAAGCCAGGTGCAAGCGCCAGGATCAAAAGCGCAGGATCGTTCACACCTTCAATGAAGTCAAATCAACACCAATACGCGATACGGTAATCGTGGCCAATTTCGGGAGTATTTCTGGAATCGGAGCGACCGTTTCGTCTTTGGCGAGGTCGATATCTACAGTCCATCTCACTCGGCAGAAATACCCTCGAAAACGATTTGTCGCACGGACGAGGGCAAGAAGGAGAAGAAGGCGGAGAAGGAGGAAACAGTTTCCTTGAAGCCGGTCAGATGCAGCGTGTGGAGCGAGAAGAGCGGAAGTGCGAGCAGCGAGGCGTTGAAGATGGTGCGAAGAGACGAGTGGAAGCCGTCTAGAGAACATTCGAGAAGGCCTGGCGTTACTGTTCCAACGGAAGAGCGAGCAGGTAGTGTTCAGGTAAAACGAACTACCCTGGTTCCAGTTATCGCCCGCGACTACGCCTCACACACCAACACCTCACCCACTCTCGAGTGCGGTTTGCAGGCACTTGTGCTCGTGCACGCGGCGCTGGAATGCCACACTCAACGCAAATAGGCGCTTTTCTGACGTGTCACACACTTCTCGCATCCTACCCGACACACGGAGCTCCCGCAGCATGGTGAAGCCGCCCTCGTCGATCGCCTGAAGGAGGGCGCACAGCGACGACATGGGGACGTCGCAGTCTGATGATGATGCGATGATGATGTTGTACCGGTGAGCGTTAGGGATTTGAGGCTGTGGAGACTGCGGTTCTTGCTGATCGAGATGATGGTGTTCGTGCCCTCGGTTCCCAAGTGCTCCTCTAGAATTGAGTCGAAAAGTGGAATGGACGAATTGTGAGCGTTTGGAGCGTGGGAATCGATGTGTTGGTCAGCATAGGTGACAGGAGAAGAATATTGTTCGGAGACAGCTGGTTGTCTACGGGGAAGAGAATGGACAGACGCATTACTCATGATCACGAGATCGCGGAGATTGTCGCTCCTCTCTCTGTACGCTTGCACGAACTGAAGAAATGCCTCGTCCGCTTTTGTGTCTACGTCACACGGGATGATTAGGTGTACTAATGACGGAAAAGGACTCCCAGTACTTGGAGGCCACAATGTGACCCAGTCCCTCGCCACTGATAGGGTTGTCTACGATAAACCACCGTCCACAACACCACTGTCAAACAGAACGGAGACAATGCCGTCGGTGCGGCGAATGAGCTTGTTGATGTAAATGGCGCCCGTCGACGTGATGCCGTTGCCTACGGTCCACAGGAAGAACCAGCCGTACAGGAAATGTCGATCTTGCGCAACGACGGACACGGATTGGGGTTCTGGCGACGGATGGTTGACGAAATGATCTCGAAACCGTTGTCGCCGATGCTGTTGTCTTTCGCGTGAGCAAGGAGAAACAGGAATACAAGACAGGTCGAGCGTATCCAGACGCGAGAAGCCCAGACGAATCGACTCCGCGATGCTGCACGCCCCCACATAAGTGATGCGGTTGTCTACCTCCTGAAAGAGAAGCTCCGTGTCTACGTCCCAACAGCAGTTTCTTTATATGCTCTCGTATCGAGATGTGGTCAAAGATGCGAAGAACACGCTTCAGACTCTCATCTGACAACTGCTGATCTACGCCTCAAAAGAGGGAGAAACCAATGTGCTTGTAAGATTGATCTCGGTCGCTTGCGGCTATCCGTTAGGTATTACGAAGAAGACTCACGTCAATCCTTACAACACCGTTCTCCAACTCGATGGTGTATGTCATGCTCTATCGTGCGGAAGAGTGGTGTAGCCGAAATGCTGGGCTCAAAACTACTGGGTTTCTTCCGCCTCTTTGTTTTCAGTGGAATACCCGCGGTGAATCGTAATCCTCAGTCTGGAGGCAACGATGCGAATGGAGAGAGTGGAGCATTGTGAGTGGAAGAAACAGAAGTCGATGTGATTGTGCTGATGGTGATCATGACGGAAGAGAGTCCAGCATTCCCCTTGGGCGATCGATTACCCCTTCTTGTTGCAACAGAATGCCTCTTTTCCTTCCCTCCACTTCTACCGGTTTCCATAAAGTGGTAGTCTTGCCTCCACACCATGAATTCCATGATCCCGACGATTGTCACCGTTCAAAAGTGGGCGAGGAAGAGACACATCATCCCCAGATTCCTGTCCGCCTTCATTGACAGACTATCAAAAGCGAAGCAGTCGCTCGAGGGCATCGACGGCTCGGTTAGTGGCATGACGGACATGAAACAGCTGAGTACTCGCATCATTCAACAATGGAACACTCTATTTCCAAATAATCCTATCTACAGCATTGACCACGTCAGTTCAAACACGTTGATAGCGACAAAGACGAGGTATGTATTATTCCCGTGTTGTGAGTGTAGAGACGAGGTCGTGTTGGACCGGTCAAACCAGCAGAAGCAAAAGCTCATCATGGAGGTGGAAGTATTGCGCGCGCGGTTGCACGAGCAGCAGGAAGAAACCGCCCACTTGCAAGAGGAGTACGCATATAGTTGCGTTTTCACGTAGAATCACACAGCACAACACAGCCATCAACCTGGGGAAGGGATCCCTGCAGCAGCTGCAGCAGCAACGCAGCTCGCTCATAGCCACCTTGTCTTCGCTGCAGACGCAGAAGCTGAACGAGGAATCCGACTTGCGGGCGCTTCAAGCGACAAAGCTCACAGTCTCTGTGTCTTCAGGAAATGATGCTTAGCTGTTGGAAGAGCTCGTATCTCTCCAGAAGGCCCACGAGGCGGAAAGCACCTCGATCGAGGCGCTGCGAGTGGAGAAGGAGGAGCAGAGAAAAGCGCTGGAGCAGGTACATCCCCCTCGAAGCGTTGAGAGCCTAGTTGCGAAACGAAAGCATTCTGCTGACGAGAGAGATTGAAGCCATCCACCACCAGATTCGTGAAGGAGAGGAAACCATGAGGAAGCAGAGAGAGGAACTGTCCGCGTCTTCTGCAAACCCGTCAAGTACGCTCACGCACCAACTGCTCCAGAGCGAAAACAGCGTCAATTCCACCGTGACCACGCCGCAAGTCTCTGTATCGCCGGATCAGGATCTGGCCAGCACCATGTACATGCAGTGGAGCGTCGTTGGGATGCGGAAGCGCATAAAGCGGAAACAGCGCCATCAGCGAGAACCCGCCATACAGCTCATACAGACCGACTCCAGCACAAACATCTTTGACGACAACACCTTTTGGTAGTCGAGGCGTTTGGTTAAGAAACACAATGAGTAGGGTATAACAACGAACCAACGCTTACTTCTTGGCAGACACACCGACGGACTTGCCGAAGCGACCCGTCGTCTTGGTGTGCTGACCACGGACCTTCAGGTTCC
>JANPWJ010000360.1:0-18051 GCA_027406325.1 Blastocystis sp. subtype 2
GGCAAGCGCGCGAAGCGTGCTGCTGAGAAGGCTGCTGAGGCTCAGGAATAAGGGATTGGTTTCGTCAAGGACAAGTGTGTTGTGTTTGTTGATTCCCAAGTGAAGGGGATTCGTCTTGAGTATCACGGAGTGTTTTCGCTGAGCATTGTGGGGAGTGTTTTCTCTGAGCATTGTGAGAAGTGTATTCTCTGCGAGTCATGCAAAACGCCCATTCTCAACGCAAGATCCCTCCTCTCTACCACTTCTTTCCGCGAAAACGCCAGGATTCGAATAAACACACCAAAAGTACTATGACACAAAACTAGGGTTGATTAACGGTTTCTGAAACACTCTCGCACTCGCTCTGCAGCTTCCGCTTCATCTCAAGGAACGAACTCTGCGCCTTCTCCAGCTTCGCCCTCCCCGACTGCACCAACGCCTCCAGCTCCTCTCTCCACCCGATCAAATCGCACAGCTTCTTCACGCCAGAATCGCAGTCGTCCAGCAGCACAACGTCACGGAAGCAGCAATCCATCTGATAAAAACGGAAGGGTCCCACGGGCTCGCGGTTAATCAGGAAACGGGGAACGTTCTCTTTTACCTTGTGAACGAGACCTGCGCGTTACACCCCTCTCCGTGACTCACTAGCAAAGGGCTGGACCGCCAACGACGTTCCCATCACAATCAACAAGTCGCAACTCGCCATATCCGCAGTGGACATCCAGTTGAACTTCTGGGGCAGCGGCTCGTTGAAAAAGACGATGTCCGGCTTCACCAGTCCGCCGCACTTGCAGCGGGGAATAATGCGACTCATAATCTGCTTCTTGAACCACTCAATCTTCTGCGGTCGCTTGCACTGGATGCACGAGCACGTGGCCATCGTGCCGTGGGACTCGACCAAACGACTATCTGGAATGCCAGCCTGTCGCTCCAGTCCGTCGATGTTCTGCGTGTAGTCTCGCAACAGCAATCCCTTGTTGTTGAGCAGCTTGATAAAGTAGTGAGTGTACGTCGGCATATACTGCTCGGGGAACAACTCCTGTGCATGAGACCGCAACCGCAATGATACCATAACAAAAGAATAAAAGGACTCGGGGTGCTCACGGAAATACTCAATGTCAAACATGGACTCCGGCGTGGGCAGGTTAAACTTCTCTAGATTGTAGTACAGTCCTGTCCCCGGCGTCCGGAAGTCGGGAATGCCGGCTGCCACCGAAATGCCCGCTCCCGACATTACAACAATGTTCTTCACGTCCCCGTCTTTTATAATCTTCGCGATGCGCTCCACCGTCAAGTCGCCATGGAGAATGCTGTCATTGTCAATGTCATCGATTCCCTCGATATATACGCTTTCCAGTTGTCCCATGCTCAGAACACAACGCGCTTGCTAGAACACGAAAGCAGACGGGACCCAGAAATGGATTGAACTGCGCTTTCCAGCGTAAGTGTGCGGACCGGCAAAAATCGGACCGATTTCACTCTTCGCGTGCTTCTTGCATTGCGTTTGCCTAGCGGTCCTTCTACTGAATGAACTCGCATGAAAGGGGACGGGTCGTCGTTTCGGCAGGCCGCTTACGCGTAGCGTTCAAATCGGTCCTTCCAACAATCCTCTTCCATGAGCACGCGTATTCACTCCGTTGTGTGTTTCATGCACAGCCGACGTCGTTAGAATGAATTCGCATCCGCGATCTTCACGAGAGCGCGAGCTGTCGGCAGGCACGCCGAGAAGGAGTGGAGTATGCGCTATTGACGTCACGGAGTAGGCGGATCCACGACGAACAACGCGAAGATGATGAAGTTCATCCACCACGCAGAACAGCAAGTCCACAACTACTCCAGAGAGCCGCCGCAGGTAGTGATGGATTGTGGCGTTTCCCGCAGACCGAATATGAGAAGTGCATAATCCAGCCTGTAAACGGGAATGAATCGGCCAAAAACGACACGCGTAGCGTTTCATACCCATCGCTGTCCCGTATTCTCTCGCAACGCGCTTCATCGTAGACAACTCCTTCTCGCAGGATCCGTCCCTGTCGCAGCCATACCATCGAAACGCGCCGTTTCGGGGAAGATCACAAGCATTTGCAGTCAATGAATCCCCCTCCCCGCGCTCTTCCCTGCCGAAGCAGCAGCCGCGAAGCAGGGTGCATCGCTCCCTGAAGAAGACGCTCCCGTACATCGTAGCCATGCGTTGTGACACTGAATTGCAGGAATCCGTCTCCTCCGACAGCGATTCCGTTTTGGAGCCGAAGAGGAAGAAGAAGAAACGGTTCGGCATCCACCTCTTCGGGAAGCGAAAAGATCGGTACATCTCCAGCAGCGACAGCACCAGCAGCGACACATCGTCAGGCACATCCATCCCCAGCACCAAGCATATGCTTCCCCGGTACCCCTCCGCGCTTTCGTCTCCCAGTATGCAGCCTTCCAATGCGCATACCGCCGAGCAGGCCGGTAATCACGAGATGAAGGTGGTGGCGACGCAGAGCGACCTGCGCGGGCTGAAAGAGGAGGTGATGGTGCAGCGCGAGGAGATCAAGCGTCTGGAGGGACTGTACACGTACCTCCAGAAGGAGATGCTGCAGGCGCCCGTGCGCCACGCCGAGAACTGCAACCGCGTCGCACACGCCACGCAGGCGACGCGCGAGGAGATGGAGGCCATGTTGCTAGAGGGGCGCAGAGTGACGCGTAGGAGGAAGGAGCTGTTGAGGAAGAAGGAGGAGAAGCAGCAGGAGCTGACGGCGAGTCTACTGAACCACTTCCGGTCCACGGTGGAGAGTCGGGTGAAGGACGTGCAGCGGCGGGTGAGAGAGGGAAAGTGGCGTGAGTGGTAGATTAACGCGTGCAACCACCGGCGAAAGAAGGTGATGGAGAGCACCATCTCGCCCTTCCAGAACTTCTACTCGCAGCTGCTGGCGTACGCTGTCGCGGGTCTCACCGTCGTGGGGAGTGTTTTTGTGTGTAGGTGAGAGAGCGGCGCTGAAGAGTAGACTTCTTCCTGTTCCTCCAAACGTGGCTCGGCTTTTCTTCTTCTCTTAAGGATGTGTTGGGTGTTTGTTTTGCAGTGTCATTCCTTTTTCGTTTCGTCTTATTCGTTTCAGTCTTTCCCTCTCAACTCGAATCTCACTCTCCTCTCAACTCGAATCTCACTCTCCTCTCAACTCGAATCACTCACTCACATATCCAACAAACACACAACAACTAATACGATACATCCTCAGGGCGATAAGAAAAGTCCTTCTCCCTAATCCCCTTCCACTTCTCATTGTCCACCAACTGCTCCTTAATCTCCTTCTTCATGAACTGCATCTTCTCGATCTGCAGCAGCACGCGCTGGATCAACGTCTACTCATCACACTCGCCACCCACGCCTACGAGGATCTCCGCAGACTCCTTCTCGTTCCCCTCGATGACGATCTTCTGGTCAAAACACGATAAAAGACATGGAATCACGTTCAGCGTGCCCAAGTACTCGCACATCTCCGGCGTCTTCATCTTGAACAGGGAGTTCAGCAGCTTCGCCGCCGACAGCGAGTAATGCACGCCCTTCACCAGGCAGTGGAGCAGCAGGCGCAGCACCGCGCTGCTCGCCACCACCTCCTTCAAGCACGCACCTCCCTCCGCCACCTTGCTCACCACCAGGCAGCAGCACTCGTCCACGACGGAGCCCAGCCGATTCGTCGCGTCGCACTCCTGCCACAGCCCCACGACGCTCTTCAAGTAGCCCGCCTGCGCGAAGTACTCCGCGATCTGCGCGTCCTCGCAGTCGCACTCGTGGCACAGCGCCATCGCCAGCATCACCATCTTCTCGTTCCGCTTCTTCTCCGCCTCCGCCGAGTCCGGAATGGTCTGCTGCGTGGGATGCACCACGCCCTGCGCGATGGACTGAAGGCTCGCCACCAGCGCGTCCATGAACTCCGTGGGGCGGTGGACGCGGTAGCCGGGCGACGCCAGGTACAGAGCGACGAACACGTGTCCCACGCACCACTCGTGCGCCGTCTGATCGTACACCACCTCAAATTCGTCCGGCAGCGCGTAGGACTGGTTCGACGTGTACAGGCGAATGAACCGGTCATACTCCTCACGGATCACTGAACACGCGTGCGCGCGCATCGAGCTGTCCCAAATGCACTCCGCCGTGATGGTGGTGGAGTCCACCACGCGCAGCGCGTTCTCCCCCTCGCACACCGCCTCCACGATGTACTCGGGCAGGAACCGCTTCAGCGTCACGCGACACAGCGCCTTGATCGGCTCCTGTCCGCACCACTGCGAGAGGAGGGAGAGAGCCAGGCTGCGCACCGACGAGGTCTCGGACGCCTCCGAGAAGACGAGGTGGAGCGCGTACAGCCACAGCCCCGTGTTGAAGAGCACCAACTCCCGGTCGACGGCGTTGGCGCAGATGGCGAACAGCAGCGCCACCAGCTCCTCGTGCAGCGGCTCCAGCTCCTGGATCACCAGCAGGAAGAGGATGTCGACGGCTTGCGAGTCCACGCACATGTCGCAGATGCGCGGCACCCGGGTCAGCAGCGCCAGCACGGCGTAGGCTTCCCGCACGCACGCGTCGTCCAGCTCCCAGCGCACGCTCTCCGCCTCGCGGACGGGCTGGAAGAAGCCGAAGAGCACCAGCAGGTCCTCCGGCGCCTGGAGGTTCTCCTCCAGCTCGGGGTTGTTGGCGAGGAGGATGCGCAGCGACTGCAGCATCATGCGCACGTACTCCGCGTCGATCGCCGCCGCGTAGCGCGACGTCCACACGTCCCCTTCTCGCGCGCCGACGCGCTGCGAGCGCAGGAAGGCGAGGAGGCCCATGAAGTACTTGGTGTCCTTCACGAACTGCTTGGGCTGCTGCTCGTTGAAGATCCGCACGTACACGTCCGCCACGATCAGCTCGTTCTCGATGGCACGGAACACGAAGTGTTGTGTGTCCTCCGCGAAGCGAGAGGGAGTTGATTCCTTTGTGAGGGGAGAGGGAGTTGATTCCTTTGTGAGGGGAGAGGGAGTTTCTTTCTCAGTGAAGTGAGAGGGAGTTTCTTTCTTCGTGACGTGAGAGGACGTTTCTCCTTTAGAGGACTCTGACACACACTCTTCCTTCGAAGAATGCGACAACTCCTCCTTGAAACACCTGGACGCCTCCAACTCCTCCTGGAGGAACTGCAGCAGCTGGTCGCGCATGTCCTTCGTCCACACGATGAAGGGCGTTTCGTAGAAGTCGGAGTTGAGGATGGTCAGCAGGTCGTCCGCGTTGGACTCCAGCAGCAGGCTGACGAGCGGCTTGGTCAGCAGCGGCGACAGCAGCGACATGAACGCCGCCTCGTTCGTCACCAGCAGCGACAGGAAGCGAACCACCTTCCGCGCAACCACGTTGCCATCGCACAACGCCTCCTCCAGCTCGCGACCGGGCGTTTCGGGGAGCGCGGGCTCTTTGGCGAGGTCGGTGGCGGTCGAGAGACTGAGGTCAGAGGCGATGGAGGCGTCGCTGATGGAGGAGCTGCGACTGGAGGGGTTGTGGAGCGTGGCGGAGAGGCGCAGACACTGCTCGTTCAGGTCCTTCTCGATCAGCTCCTCCTCCGAGGTGCTGTAGCGGAAGAGAAGCGGCAGCGCGGTGCACAGCACGGAGACGCGCGTGCGGAGCAGCAGGGAGCGGAAGGCGGGCTCGGGAGCGAGCTGGATGAAGAGGTCGGCGATGGTGGAGTGGATGACGGAGGGCAGCGGCAGCACGAGGTAGTACGTCAGCGCGTCGAAGATCTCGACGGAGCTGCAGAGCCGGTTGTGGAGCGACAGGGACTGCGAGAGGAGCGAGAGCAGCATGCACTGGTAGTAGAGGATCATCGCGCTCTTCTTGCTGCCTCGGCACACGCCCTCGTTGTTCCACTGCATCGCGTTGCGCACGACGGTGAGCCCGCACTTGCGCACGAACAGCTCTCCGTTCTCAGAAGAGCAGGAGCACGTGAGGTACATCAACCAGGTGAGGTAGATTGCGAAGTTGTCTTCTCGTTCATTTCCTTTTCCTTTTCCTTTTCTTTCACGTTCATCTCCTTCTCTTTCATCTCCGCACTCCTTCTCTCCTTCACAACTCTCACACCCATCAATCACGTTCTGCATCTGCGCTATCAGCATCTCAAAGGAGGGATAAAGGAACGACGTCAGCCGCGTGTAGAAGGCGGCGTACAGCTGGCACTGCAGGCGCACGATTAGGAAGAGGCGCCACGCGATCGGCGCCGTCGCCGTGATGCGATACCCCGTCAACAGGTCCAGCGCCAGCCCGAGCGCCTGCCTCTGTTCCGCCGTGCTCTCCGTCCACGCTCTCCAGTACGCCGCGTGCAGCTCGCTCTCCGTCGCACCCGCCTCCACACGGAGAGTGGCGCGCGCCTCGGCCTCCGTCATCGCCAACCCCTTCCGCTTCCCCTCGCGGATCCACTCGTTCTTCAGCGAGGAGATGAGACTGACCGGGTTCTTCACCGCCATCACGGAGTGGTCGTTCAGGTAGCGCAGGTAGTACTTTCCGCAGTAGATCTCCTCGTCCAGCTCGGGGTAGTGGATGTGCGGCAGCGGCGTGGCGTCCCAGCGCGGCGTGAGCTGCGTGTGCAGCGCGCTCACGTAGGCGTCCACGTGGTGATGCACGACGGCGTCGAGATGGGAGCGCATGGACTCCGTCCAAATGAGGCGCGCGGACTGCGTGTCCTGCTTGAACAGCGAGCAGAACTTGGTCTCGGGAACCACCTCCAGCGCGAAGATCACTGCCGCGGGGAACACGCCGCTCAGCAGGTCGTGGTTATGCAGCGCCACCTTGAGCAACTGGACGTGGACCGGAATCCAGGAAGAAGCTTGCAGTAGCAGCGCGTCGACGAAGGGCGTGGCCAGCAGACTGCTCTGCACGGAGGAACGACCCGGCGCGTCGCCCTGCGAAGACGACACTTCGCTCTGGAGGGAGGCTTTGACGAGGAGAAGGAGAACGCGCGCGACGAAGGCGGTGACGACGGGCGAGGGCAGGAAGAGGAGAGAGGCGAGGATCTGGATAGCAGAGGGCGAGGAGAGGAGCGTGATCACGGGAGAGAGCGGGAGCAGCGGCACGGAGGAGGCGGAGGTGGTCTGCGAGAGAAGGTGGAACACGATATCGAGCAGAATGCGCGCGTGACGCTCGTCGTAGTGGAGGTGGAGCAGCGCCAGCTGGCGGAGAAGCACGGGAACGATGGTGCTCGCGTGCTGGATGAAGAACAGCGTGTTGGTCTCCTGCAGCAGCAGCACCTGCAGCAGCTCCACGTAGTGCGCGCACACCGCGCCCGTCTCCAGCGACTCGATCTGCTCCAGCACCTTTTCGCAGTCGCAGAACTCGCCGCAGAGCGACGGCGAGTCGTAGTACACGACGCGCATGCACTGCAGCAGCATCACGCGCGAAGCGTCCGCGTCACACGTCAGCAGCCGCGCGTACAGCGACACGAAGAAGAGCGAGGGGTTGAGGAGGTCGAGGGACGGACGCGGCGAGGGCACGAAGGCGGGCGAGAGCAGCTCGCTGAGCGACGAGCAGTAGAAGTCCGCGGGGATCCCGGCAAGCTGGGGGAAGAAGTAGTCGAAGAGCATGAGGTGTCTCTGGTACGTGGAGTACAGCACCACGAACTGCGAGTCGTTCCAGCGCGCGGGCACCTCGATGGCGTGCCACGCCGCGATCTCCTCGTCCAGACGGCTCTGCAGCTCCAGCCGCTGCTCCTCGCCCCACACCAGCTTGTAGGAGCAGGTGGTCTGGAGGTACAGCGCGAAGAACGCGGGGAAGTTGAAGTACTCGACGGGGAAGGCGAGCTTCCGGATCTCCTTCCACACGAACAGCGAGGACGACGTTTGCTTCTCCGCCTCCTCCGCCTCCACCGCCAGCGCCCTGAACAGGCACGGCGAGTGGGGCGTTTCCAGCACGCGGATGAACTCCCGCGGGAAGGTGCGCTGCAGGAGGGAGAGGAACATGGCGTGGTGCTGCGAGACGAGAGCGAGCAGGGCGCGCGCGATGAGCTGGAGCGAGGGCGAGGAGTCGAAGAGCGCGCAGCGCAGCATCTGGAGGTACATGCACGTGTCGATGGTGTGTCGCTGGAGCTGTAGCGAGTGCTCGGAGGACGTGTGGAGCAGCAGCGAGTGCAGCAGGAAGAAGAGCTGCGTCTGGATCGCCGCGTTCTGCTCCTCGAGCAGCGACAACACGGAGAGCAGGTGCGGCTGGAGAAGGGGGTACAGCGACTCGATGAAGGGGATGGGCGGCGGCAGCGACACCGCCTGGAGAACGGCCTGGATCAACACGGAGAGCGAGTTGTACCGCGTGAACGACGAGACGGAGGTGAAGGCGGCCTTCACGACGAACTCGAGGACGGGCATGGAGGAGAAGAAGGAGGAGGCGAGCACGGAGCGCGGCTGCGTGTGCTGGACGGTGATGGAGGCCAGCAGGTGGAGGAGGGCGAGCTGGATGGAGGAGGAGGTGTGCAGCAACGCGGAGAACAGCGGCTCGAAGAGCGGGATCAGCAGCGACGGCGACAACCCATCCAGCACGTGCTCGGTGAACTCCTGCGTGAAGAGGAGGAGAAGCAGGGCCTCGTGCTCCACCGCGGGATTCGCCTCGCTCTTCAGCCGCTCCGCGCGGCGCGTGATCTCCCGAATCACCAGCGTCATCACGCTCTTGTAGTGGTCGCTGCTGAACTCGGCGAACGCGGAGAAGTAGCGGCTGTTCGCCAGGAAGCGCTCGATCGCCGCCAGGTCCACCGTCTCGCTGGCCACCTCGCTGGTCACCTCGCGCAGACACTGGTGCTGGATGTCCTCCACGTGGTCCGCCGTCCCGCGGAAACGCAGCGCGGTGCGCACCAAGGTCCAGTGAAACGCCGCGGAGGAGTAGAAGCAGTAGAAGGAGGAGAGGAAGTCGGCGCGGTTCTCCACGGAGAACGCCACCACGCGGAGGAAGTCCTTGCGCTGGAACTGGATGACGAGCGTGGTGGCGTCGGTCACTTCGGCGGTGATCACGAGCACGTCCTGGTAGGGGATGGAGCGGTGGAGGTAGGCGTGGTCCGTCTGGACGACCTCGTCGATGGAGGACTCGGTGAGGTGCAGGAAGCGTGTGGGCGTGACGGTGTGCCTATCTTCGTTGACTGATGTGTTGGTCTCTTCTCTTATAGTCTCCTCCTCAACGAAGTTCTCCTTGATGCTGTTTCCATCCTCGTTGATGCTATTTCCATCCTCATCGATGAACACCTCCGTCTCCTCCTTGACGGTGTACGTGGGCAAGGAGGGCGTGTCTCGCGAGAGGAGGAGGGGAAGCGGGTTGTGCATGCGCCGGACCTTGTACACGAAACACGGGGGTGCCGTGATGACGCGTTCTTCTTCGATGATGGAGGTAATGTCGGCATGCTTCGATATGTCAAGAGTCACTCCGCACAGACTCGATTCCTTCTCGAGAGCCGTCAGGAAGCCGAACCGCTCCTTCAGACGATACACGCGCCAGTCGCCGCGAATAGCCAGCGCGAGCATTTCTTCCGTGTTCAGGATCACGGTATCGGTGATGTAGGACAGCGGTATTTCCTTGATTCGATTCTCTGCCGGTGACTCAGAGCATGAACCCCAAACCCTTAACGCAGTGGATCTGAAGATATCCCTTGCAAATCACGAACTCCACCGGCTTGTCCGTGTTCCTCTGCCTCACCTTGTATCCAGAAAACACGTAGGGCGTGGATGACGCAATCGTCGTCAAGTGCGACCGCACTTCACAGACGAGCTCGGGTGTGAGGCAGCAGCGGAAGTGGTATCTGTTTCGGAGTCTATGCGTCACGCATCCGCTTGACACCCACTTCCCATCGCGCACGACAAGAACGAATTCCGATTTGTTGGACGGCTCGATTCCGATGTCCTCCACCTCCTTCCACGACCAGAAGTTGGTGATGCAGTTCTTCTCGGAACTGAATGTGGCGATCCCGTCCTCCGAGACGGTGACAATGCGTTGGTAACTGCCTCGCCATTTGTGGATCTTTGTGCAGAAAAAGGACACTCCCTGGAAGGGTTTCTACACGGAATCAGCTCCACGGCATCCCCTACGACCGCGAACTCCGGCGGTGAAGCGATCTGCGATAACATGGAAGATCCTTTTGAAAACAAACAGGAAGTAGGACCGACCGAAATCGGCCGGAATTCTGGACTCCCTTCGACTCGCCTTTTCGCCCAATTCGACTCGTTTCGAGCACTGCCGTTTTGACCATGCTAGTCGGTGCATCCAAGGTGCAATATGCGGCACGAGTCGCCTCTTTTGTGGGCCTCTTCGCTCTCCGTGACGCATAGGCATGGCGCGGGTTTGCAACGCGCTACTCCTACAACAAGACGATCCCGCAGACCATCTATTCCAAGGAGAGCGTGGCATTGCGTTTCGTGAACGATACAAAGCAGAAGGAGAGCAAGAGCAAGAAGCGAAGCCCCACGACCAAGTTGGGCTTGAGCTCGGGGAGAATTCTCCCCCCGTCTCAGTTCTACCAACGCAGCGTCCGCTTCGACGAGAACAAGAATATAAACGAGGACGTGCTCACTCCCTTCGACAAACCCTTCTACAGTCTGATTCGCGACGACCTGTGGGTTCTCGACCCGCTGTCCCTATCAGTCCTACTGCTTCCCTCTCCTCATCTTCTAGGACGATCAAATTCCCGATTCGCTGAATCTTCTTCCCGTTCTTCCCCTCCCCTTCCCTAACGTCTAGTGCGAAAAGAGCGTCTTCGACGTCGTTGCTCCCGGAAGCAAACTCGTCCGCTTCGGTGAAGCCTTGTGCGTATTCGCTGCATTAGCGCTTCAGACGTAGGTCGGCGTGGGCAACGCGTGTAAGATCACTGCCACCCTCGCTACCAACCCGAAGGAAGTGGTAACTTCACCCCCTCCTCACGCATAGGCGAAGAGCACTCTGAAGCACTCCCTTTCCTCGCTGAAGTCGGGCGCGTCGCACGTGTGGACGTCCGTGAAGCTGTACGGACACGAGCTGCACAGCGGCAGCAGTCTGTTCTGGAAGTACATCACGGGCGGTCAGCTGAGCTACCGCGAGAAGAAGCAGCTGAACCGCGCCGTGAACGACACCAGCCGCCTCGTGCCGTTCACCATCTTCGCCATCATCCCCTTCAGCGAGTTCGCGCTCCCCTTCGTGATCAAGGTGGTGCTGGCGGGTGGCGCTCACGTTGCAGAAGTTCCCCAACTTCCTCCCCTCCACGTTCACCTCCGAGGCGAAGAAGGCGGAGATCCGCAAGGATCTGATCGAGGCGCGCCTGGGCATGGCGCGCGAGTACTACGAGAAGATGAAGGCGAACGCGAAGAAGCAGCGCCGCAAGGACCTGAGCGACGCGGAGTGCAGCAGCGTGGGCGGCGGGCGTGAGGCGTGACGAACAGACGATCCTGCAGCAGATCCGCGCGGTGAGCTACGGACAGGTGAGCGACCTGGACGACATCATCGTGGTGAGCAAGTACTTCAGCGACGAGACCATCGTGGACTACCTCGACAAGGCGCAGCTGACCTCCATCGCCAAGTACATGAACGTGATGACCATCGGCGGCGACGAGCTGACGCGCGTGGGACTGCGCACGGCGGTGCGGCGCATCGTGAAGGAGGACCGCCAGCTCTACTTCGAGGGCATCGCGGGGCTCACGCGCGCGGAGCTGGTGCAGTGCTGCGAGGACCGCGGCATGGTGTGCGACGGGCTGCTGAAGAACGAAATCGTGGACCTGATGAACGACTGGCTGCAGCTGTCCGTGCAGAAGCGCGTGCCCACGAGGTAGGTGCGCTGGAGGCGGCTGAGCGCTAGTCTGCTGCTGATGAGCAGCATGCTGTCGGCGCTGAGCAAGGAGGACACCATCGAGAACATGCTGCCGAGCGCCATCTCCATGCTGTCCGAGGACGTGATCAAGGAGGTGGGAGAAGCGAGGGCGCGTGAGGCGTAGACGATCATCAGCATCGCGCCTGTCAACGACCGTCTGGCGATGAAGATGCGCTACGAGAGAGCGGTGAAGGAGGACGCGGAGATCGAGGAGGAGAACACGGTGAAGAAGGAGTTCGCCATCAATCCGAATGTGGGCGATGGGGCAGGCAGTGAGGCGTAGATGGTGCTGTTCAATCCGATGCAGAAGGAGAAGAAGAAGAAGGCGACCAAGTCGAAGAAGAAAACGAGCACGATCGAGTTCTATTTCACTGTTTGTTCGACTCGCTCCTCTCTCACCATGAAAGACCTTCCCGAGCGGTCGAACAGGGGAACGCGAAGGAAAGTGCTCCAGGGCGCCGCAATGGAGGCCGATATGAACTTCTGGAACCAGGACTACTTCAAGGAGGTCAGCGATGACGATGACTTCACGGACTCGCACTGTGAGTCATCCGCCGTGCGTTTATGTGTAGCGAGCGACACGTTGAGCGACAGCGAGGATTCGGACATCGATATCCCCGAGGACGAGGACGAGCAGCCGTTAGTTGTCGAACGGCCTGAAAAGAAAGTGGTTTCCTCGCGGCTCGACTCATTGGAGTAGGAAAAGGTGAAACGAACGGTGTATCTGGATCCCGCTTTCAAAAAGAAAAAACCGAAGAAGAAGGTGGAGCCGCCGAAGGAGGATGGTTCCACTCCCGCCGCGCCTCCTCGTCCGCCGAAGCCGAGTCGTCATTTCGCTTGTCCGTGAGTCGTAGAGCTACCCCCGCCTCCGTTGGAAGTGAAGCTGCGAGCATCCACCCAGTACAAAACGATCGTCTCCGCGACGCAGCGCCAGTTTGAGGAAGAGATGGAGGAAGCGGTTGCGATAACGGAAGCCGCTAACGACTAGTCCACGCGCACGCGAAAGAAGCAAGTCGTGAGGCGCATCACACAGTCCCAAATGCTCCGGCAGTGCATCACAAATGAAATCGAGAACACGATGTGAGAACGGGTCGATGGAGTGACGCGTAGCTCCTTGCACCACATTCTAAAGGAAGAGGAGAAGAAGAAGGTGACGGTGAAGAAGAAGACGTAGTCGTGGTGCTCCGGAATCACGCATTAGCATTGTGGGCAATCGCGTGTGCGTTCTCTCCAACCCGAAGCATCCCCACCTCTATCTCTTTTCCTCCCCACTGCTGTGTCCCGAATGGTCCGTCCCGCCCAAGCCGAAGAGAGTGAATTGCTGCTACGGCGACGGACCGGGCAGCTACTATGACCCCAACACCGAGCGGCCGTACTGCGGAGTGAAGTGCGCCAAGCGACTGAGAGAAGAGCACAAGCCCGACCTCTCCATCTCGCTTCTGGCGCCGCCCGTTCACGTGAAGGAGGAGCCGCCAGCACTGCCAGCACTGCCTCGTCCCTCTCCGAAGCCAGCGCTGCCAGCACCGCCCGCGCCCAGGCAGTTCACACAACCGGCTGCGCCACCCGCGCCAGCACAGCCCGTCAAGCAGCCGCCAGCGAAACCGCCCAAGCCGCTTCGACCGCTGCAGCCCACGCTGACGAAGAACATGGCGCCGCAGCTGCCCCGGCCGCTGCGAGTGAGTCTGACCACTCCGCAGGGCGAGCTGCTGCAGTACGAGCTCAACATGGCGAAGACCATCTACATCAACAGCCAGGCGGTGAACGTGCCCGTGAACATGAACCAGGTGTACTACTTGCAGACGGACGTGAACGGAGAGAAGACGGTGCAGCCGCACCTGATGACGGGGTCCAACAAGTTCACCGACGGAAATGTGTACTATTGCATGGTACCTATGGTACTTGTACCCTCCCTCCAGCCAAAGAAGTCGCGTGTTTGTTTGAAAGCGGTGTTGCTTGGTGCGTCATGATCATTGAGATACTCCATCTTCAGAATGGATTAATTCTTCACGTGTTTCTGTCTGTCAAGGATTCGGAAATGCCAGTATTTAACAACACCGCGTTACTTCACAACATCCCCCACACCCCACCGATTTGCATCCACGCTGTGATTGCTCGGATGAAAAACACAAGAAAGACTAGGCAATGAGCAGCGAGCCGTTTCGTGTTCAGGAACTGGTAGCGTTGGAATCTCCGAAAGTGGAAGCGATCGCGTTTTCAAGTGGGTTTTGGAGTTGAATCGGATTATGGACAGACGATACCGATCCTGCCATCATGCGTATTTTTGCCGTGATCAAGGGCGGAAGGCTGTTCGAATACGTTGTTTCCGCCGAGTCACGAAATGAAAAGCACACCGTGGGCTCTTGTATCGCATTCTCATTGAGCAGAATCGCACATACTCTGTTTCAAATACGATATCTACCGTGGCGAGCAAGAAGAAGATTACGCGCATCATGCCCATTCCCTCCATTTCCAAAGTGTACATTCTGAGCAGTACGCACTCTGCACTCTCCCGCTGCTAATTCTGTAGACGGAGTCGTGACGGCGTTCGACTTTGCCACTCTGTCTCCCGTTTTCTGCAACATCAACGTCACTGGGATCCTCGACATGGGCGTCAACTATGCGGAGGAAGATGGCGTCTTGAAGATGTGGGTGCTGGTGAAGAAGGCGATTCACTTTTTCGTCTACTCGCAGGGCCAGTTCAACGAGTACCAGACGATTGCGCTAAACGATACGCCGTTATTGATGGAGTGGATCGACGATCGTCTGTTCTTGCAGTACAAGGACCGTTTGGTCGAGATGCGTTGCACGGATCGCTCGATCCTCTCGGAGAACAGAACCGCGGTGAAGAACGCTGCGCAGCTCTGTTTGAAGGTGCTCAGCAATGATGCGCTCCTCTTCGCGTCGTCGCCCAATATCCTTATTTCCTCGCATTCCGCTTCTTAACCACACCCTCCTACGCAATGCTTTCGCTCTCCTCCAACACCGTCGTTTCCACGCTCTCGCTCCCGGCGCCTCCGAAGGCGGTGGTGTACAGCTCGCCCTTCCTCTTCGTGTGTTCCGACGTGCTGACCGTCTACGACCAGTTCACGCGCCAGCCCGTCCAGCAGCTGCCCCTCGCTCCGCTCTGCCTCGTCGACCAGCCGCTCCGCCTCCCCGACCTGCGTCGCAACGCCTACAGCTGCGCGCTGCTGGTGGACAAGGAGGGGAAGGTGGGCGTGCTGGACCTGGCGGACGCCGACGCCACCATCCACTCGCTGCTGCAGAATAACGAGCCCTTCACCGCCTTCGACGTGCTGCACCGCAACCAGCAGGTCGCCAACACGGTGCGCGCTCCTCCTCGCCCTTACGCGTAGGCGATCGACCTGAAGGAGCTGCACACACAGGCGTTCGTCACCTTCTTCAAGTCGCTCGCCTTCAGAGACGCCTTCGCCCACGCGATCGACGCGGACCTGCCCGCCGGCGAGGTGCTGCAGCTGTTCCCCTCGCTGTGCGTGGAGGAGGTGGGAGAGCCCCGCGTTGTCACGGCGGACGTGCTGGGACGCAACATCCGGACGATGAGGGACTTCGTGGTCACGACGCTGAAGCAGCAGTCGGCCGATCCGTCCTCCATCACCCCCGAGTCGGAGGCGGTGCAGAAGATCGAGAAGGATGCGAACGCGGAGCTGGCGGCATTCCTGCAGCACCTTCACGACCTCGGGCGAGGCACGCACGTAGCGGAGATGGACGGGGCTGAGTCGTAGCTGATCGACGTGGCGCTGTTCCGACTGGACCTCGCGCAGGAGGGCGCACGCGCTCAAAAGTTTGTGGTGTCCCCCACGGCGTGCGAGATCGAGGACGTGGAGGAGCCGCTTCGCTCCCACGGCTACTTCGACGCGCTGGCGCAGTTCTTCGTGCAGAAGAACCACCCTCGCGACGCGCTGCAGCTGTGGAAACAGTGAGAGAAGCGATGTGCGTTAACGATTAGGCTGGGAGAAGGCGAGTTGCAGGAGGAGGGCGTGGACGGCTTGAAGCGGACCTGCCAGCTGCTGCGCAACCGCGTGGAGGACGACGCGCTGTCGCTGCTGCAGGAGTTCGCGCCGTGGGTGATGAAGAAGGCGCCCGAGGAGGGGCTGAAGCTGTTCACGCTGAGCGAGGTGTCCACGGCGCCCATCGCCTCCTTCGCGCTGTCGCTGCTGCAGGAGGTGGAGGAGCCGCAGCGCAGCGAGTTCCGCGAGAAGTACATTCGGTACCTGGTGGTGATGCACCACGTGGAGGACGCCGCGCTGAACACCGAGTACGTGCTGAACCTGATCAAGCGGCTGCTGGCGGCGGCGGAGCAGGCGGGCGTGGACCTGGTCGTGGACCGCGTGGAGGAGACGCCGGCGCCGTGCAGGGAGGCGCGCAGCGAGATCATGCAGTTCCTGGAGACCAATGCGCTGTACGACCCCGCCGCCGTGTTCCAGGCGATCGCGGAAAAGCCTTTGGTGTTTGAGCGCATCGTGGTGCTGGCGAAGCTGTGTCGGTTCAGAGAGGCGCTGCAGCTGGTTCTGAACGACCTGCGTTCGGTGAACATGGCGTGCGAGTGCTGCAGGCGCTTCTCCGCGGCGTCGACGAAGGAGAACAACCCGTGGTGCATTCTGCTGGAGTTGCTGTTCGGCGAGGAGGACGAGGAGTGGGTGTGGCGTGGCGACGTGACGACTAGAAAGAAGTCCGCGTTCCGCGAGGCGGCGATCCGCGTGCTGGTGACGAACGGCTATCAAATCGACCCGCTGCTCGTGGTGCTGGGTGCGTTGTGTGATGGGTAGGTGTTGCCGCTGATTCCCGCGGATATCCCGGCGTCCACGCTGATGCCGTACTATCAGCTCATCGTTCCGCACTCGACGGACTGCATGCGCGAGGCGAGGATCCAGCTGGGGATGAAGGAGTGAGCGCGCGTGGGGCGAGTGAGGCGTAGAGTGTACGTGAAGGCGAAGAAGAACGAGCTGGTTCGGCTGAAGAACGAGCGCGTGTGCGTGGAGGTTGGCGAGAAGTGCGGCGTGTGTGGGAAGGCGTTCACGAAGGAGTCGGTGATTGCGCGAACGAAGGAGAATCGTTGCGTGCACGAGGAGTGTTTGAGCGAGGAGGAGAGGAAGAAGGTGATTGATTTGTTCGAGTGGGGTGTTTGTGAGAGATCGGAGTGCAGAGTTGATTCGTGAGGGGGTGTCACTTTGATTGATTATGTCGATGGTAAATGGCAAAAGACTCGCGCAAACACGGGAGTTTCACACACCACCCTCCATAATGGAGCCGATATTTGTCATTCTTGACTTCGCAAGAAGCAAGTGACCTCCCGATGAGAAGCGGTGTTAAATGGATAGTAGTCGGTGTAGTATGCTTCCTTTTAGTGATCGGAGAACTCGTGAGTGTTCCGTTTCGAATTGTGATCCCCAGTTCTTGCTGTCGGTCAGTAACTGGTCTCTCAATGCCCAAATTCACACGGGGAAGTCGCTGCTGAACAAGAGGACGGGAAGAGGACAGCAGTACGAGCTGTCCCATTCTCTTCCCCGTGGAAGTGAAGCCATCCCCAACGGAAAGGGTTTTGCGTTGCAAGCGGATTCTTCTAGGGAATCTAAAACGATCCCCACACCATGTTTCGTTTAGCTTCCTGGATGACGCTTAGCTCGAAGAAGCCAGCTCTTTAGGACAGACAAATCGGGGATGGACGAGGAAGACATGGAGAAGACCATTGAACTGCTCCGGACGAACGTCAAGCGAAGAGAGACTCGCGTGGACGTGAAGCCGACGGCCCCTCCCCAGCAGGATGACCCTTTCAGCATTTTGCAGTGGATCAACCAACGGAAGAAAGAAGCGGTGTTAACGAGCCCTGTGCAGCAAGTGAGCGAGAACCAGCTGCAGAACGCTTTTCAGCCGAACCCTGCTCTGTCATCGTTGTCGAGTTTGAATGGAGCGAATTACCTCCATCACGAAGGCATGTACTCGGGTCAGCTGATGCAGAACGCGTTGTCTGTGCAGTCCTTTTCGAACCCATACGTGCATCAGTCGCTTCCCCAGTCTCAGATGGTGTTCCAGCCGCCGTTCCAGGCGCAGTCCTTGTCGTTTCCTCAGCAGCTGCAGTCGTCTCAATCAACTCAGTCGCAGTCAATTCAGTCGATTCAGTCGCAGTCAGTTCAGTCGATTCCGTCAAAGTCGTCTCAATCAATTCAGTCGCAGTCGATTCAGTCGCAGTCGTCTCAATCAATTCAGTCGCAGTCGATTCCGTCAAAGTCGTCTCAATCAATTCAGTCGCAGTCGATTCAGTCGC
>JANPWJ010000361.1:0-14697 GCA_027406325.1 Blastocystis sp. subtype 2
CCAAACGATCTAGGAGGGGGTGAGTGGATTTGAAAGGGGGTGAGGGGAGGGAGGAAGGGAGGAGGGGAGATGCTTACAGTGAAGTGGGATAATGAGGTGAGATGAGTGACGTGGAGTGGAAGAGTGGGGGGAGGTGGGGGAGTGTTTCTGAAGTGGTTGAGTGGGTGTGGCTTTGCTTTGTGATTGTGAGTCACGAGAGATAATGTGGACGGCTTTTGTTCGAGATGGAGTTGCGATGAAGAGGCAGCGGAATTGGTTCTTTCAGTCATGCAATGAACGACTAGCATGTGGATGAAATCACCAATCCACTTCAATTCCAAAGTGAATCATCTCCACCCGACAAACAAACACCCCACATAGCAAATGACTAACCATCCATGCAGAAAACTACTTCGTCTTGCCTATACATCACTTCCTTCTCCATTCACTACAAATCAACTTCGGAGCGTTTCCCAGTCCAGCATCCTTTATCGTCACACCGTTATCAAGCAGTCTGGCTCCGTCAAACAAGCCCATGCGAGCAATGAACTTCTTGTACTGCTGATTCGGGAATAACGTCTATTCTTAAAGCACACTTATCGCCTCTACAGCCAGATAATCCTCCATAACAGCCGCCACAGTCCGGCTCTTGTCCACCACCATGTCCTTCTTTCCCTTCACTGCGTCCATGTACGTTATCGTCACAGCAAGCTTCTCGCCGGACACTCTCGCAGCCACGGGGGTCGCCGGCTGGCACGCCTTGCACACGAGGCTGCATCCCTGCGGGAGGTGGCAGTCCTGGAGCGTGGCACCGGTGAGCTGCACGTCTCCGTTGAACAGTCCCAGCGCGTTGCACATGGTTGGCTTGAACCGTGCTCCGAAGATCTGCTTCAGGTACGTCTCCATGAGAGCCGCCACAGTGTCGGCGGGGTTCAGAGGCAGCGTCTTCTTGTAGTCCGTGGCGTTGCGGTATGTGATGGACACCGTCTGAGTGGTCGGCTTCTTCTCGGCAGCCTTGCAGACGAGGTGGCAGTTCGGAGGCAGCGCGCAGTCGGCAATCGTCGCCTTCTTCTCCAGCGCCTTGTTCTCGAGGAACAGGTCCATGCAGTCCTTGAAGCTGTCCTTGTACTTGCTCTGGTAGATGCTCTATGCATGAGTGGCGAGTCTGAGGCGCACCTTCAGATACTCCTCGAGCACGCTGTGCACCGCCTTCTCCTTCTCGACCGTCATCGTCTTCGGGAACTTCGTCGCATCGTTGAGAGTGATCGTGATGGAGATGGACGTGACGGGCTCTTCGACCACAGGAGCACTGGGCTCAACGGAAGGCGTACTCCGTTCAACAGAAGGCGTATTCGGCTGAACTGGATGCACACTCGGCTCAACATCGGGGTTGGAGAGACGGTCGATCCACTTCAACAGTATCCCGGAGTTGCCTCTGTTGCTGATGCGCTGAACAGCCTGCTCCACGAAGGGGTGCTACGCATTACCAGAGAGTCGGAGACGCACCGAGAGCAGCTCGGAGGCGGAGGGGCGCTTCTCCACTTCCTTGGTCAGACACTCACTCACAAAGTTGATGAAGTCGCTGGACCACTCCGAAGGCAGGGTTGGAGGGTCGTCGAGGCAGGTGCGACGAATGATCTACGGGTGAATACGAGCGAGCGAGCACACCTGACACTCCGTGAGACCCATGTAGGGGTGCTTGCCGGTGGCGATCTCGATGATGCTGACGCCGAGCGCCCATATGTCGCTCTTGACGCCCGTCTTCTCTTCAAAGACCTCGGGAGCGAGGTACTGCACCGTTCCCGACTGGCCGCGGATCGTGGCCTCGGGAGAAGCCAGCTGGACGGCAAGACCCAGGTCGCCGAGCTTGATAAAGCCCTGCTCGGAAATGAGCATGTTGTCCGGCTTGATATCCTACGCGTCACCACGCCCATTTGAATCTTACGCGGTGAACAATGTTTTGGTTGTGCAAGTATACGAGTCCCAGCAGACAGCAGGAAATGACCTCGCGGAGAACATCCTCGTTCAATACCTTTCTGTTTCCATTGTACGCCGCCAGAGAGCCATAGTGGCAGAATTCCATGACAATCTACAAAGATGAAGCAAGCCAGTCAAGTCTACCCACACCTCCTCTTCCGTGATGATTACGTCGCGAATGCGAATGATGTAGTTTGATGTGCACTTCTTAAGTAATTCTCCTTCTCTCTCGATATGCGGCGTGTAGGCATCGCGCTTCAACACTTTGATTGCCACCTGATCGTGGTTTCTTTTGTCGACGGCGGAGTACACTTCTCCGAAGGCTCTACGATCACACGCGAGAGACAACGCCAAACCCCTGCCCAAGCTTCTCCCTCAATTCGTACAGGTCTCTAGGATTCACAGCCATCTTGATGGATAGTGGAAAAAGAAAATGTAAACTTGCGTTTAACTGGATTCCTTCCCATTTCTTGACGAGTCTGACCATTTTTCATGACGTGAACTCGCGTCTTTCAAAAGGAAGCCTCTCTGTGTACCAAACGAGCGAGTCTGGACCATCCCTGGTGGATGTCGTGGAACTCCACAATACTCCGAATTCATATTTCTCGTAATGACACAACAGCAACTCGAATCGAAAGAAACAGCGAACTAGACTAGTATTACACTAAACGCTCTGAACCTTG
This sequence comes from Blastocystis sp. subtype 2, assembly GCA_027406325.1. Taxonomy (NCBI): domain Eukaryota; class Bigyra; order Opalinata; family Blastocystidae; genus Blastocystis; species Blastocystis sp. subtype 2. The sequence goes on from JANPWJ010000361.1 coordinate 2,640, forward strand.
CTATTCACATCAGTCGGCTCCGCTACTCTCTTTTCGCTCAGCTTGTCGAGCTTCAGCTCCCATCGATTGCCCACGCGAGAGAGATGCTTCCTAGAAAGCGACTTCAGATCCCTCTCGCTGCAGCCCAGTCTCTTTCGCATCTCCTCCGAGAAGAGCACATCATTCGCGATGCTCTTCTCCTTGATGAACATACCCAGCACCTTCGCCCAGATCTTGTCCACTCGCTCTTCTTCCTCCTGGTTTCGTTTCTTTACGTCGATGATCTCCCCCTCTCCCTTGCTCACTTCTTCACACTTCTCCGTCACTCTTTTGCTGACAGCAACTTCCTTGCTCAGATCCACGCATTTCTTCGCCTTGTCCACAAGATCATCTCTCAGCGTCAACAAGCCCCTTCCCTTGCTCTTCACCGCAACAAACGAAACAACCTTATTCAGAACCACACGCGGTATGACCGAAATCTCGCGCTGCAGGTACGATCGCATGTCCCCGAAGGTGGCTCGCACGCCTCTTCGCATCTCGTCCAGGAAAGGCACCAGCGCCAGCAGCTGCTCCTCGGACAGGTGCAGGTCCCTCAGCCGCGTGACCTCCTTGCTCTGCTGCGTCTCGCTCTCCTTCGCGGGCTGCTTCCGCGTAGCTTGTGCCTGCTTGATCGTCTCCCTCAGTCGCGCGACCTCCTTCTTGTTGACGGCGATTTCGGCGCGCATGGTTTCCTCCTGCGAGAGGAGCGAGTTCAGCTCGTTCAGCAGCGTCTTCTGCTCCTCCTCCAGATTCCCCTTCACCAGGTCCTTCTTCATCTGGTGGTCGTAGTGGTCCTTGCGCAGCACCTTCAGCAAGAACTCGCAGCGACGCATCAGCTCCTCCTCCGTTCGCGACCGCAGGTACAGGTCGTCCTGCAGCTGCGGCGCCGCGCCGATGGCCTCGCGCACACGGTCCCACTGGTCCCAACCGAACTCCGCCACCTACGCCTCACTCGCTTCTCCATCGCCCACGCAGCACACAAGGAACACGTCCGCCTCGTGGCTGAACAGCTGCGAGCGCCAGCCGCTCAGCTCCATCAGGAAGGGGTTGGCGACGGAGCAAACCTTGCGCGAGGCGATCTCCTGGTACTCCTGGATCTCCTGACGTCTCTCCTTGTTCTTCATCACCTTCTCCAGAATCTTCCGGTAGTCCGGGATCTCCTTCCTTCACGTGAGTCACCGCCGCCTCTCCTACGGACCGCGCTTCCAGAACACCGCCGCGTACTCCTTCACCTCCTCCGGCGTCTTGGAGCCCAGCGCTTCGGCGATCTTGTCGTACGCCTCGGGGCCGCAGTCGAGCGACGCCTGCACGAACGCCATCATCTCGGGCTTCTTCCAGCCGTCGAAGCCCTGGTTGAGCAGCTCCTCGAGCTCCTTCTCCTGCTCCTCCGACAGCCACTTCTTGTCCCGCGGGTACGCCGGGTCGTCGAAGTTCTTCTGCGCGATCTTCGCCAGCTGCTCGATGCGCGCCTTGTTGTAGAACTAGCGGTCACGCGCGCCACGCACTCCTCACCTGGAAGGGGAACATCGAGGGCAGTCGCACAATGGGCGTCTTGTGGTGGTTGGACCCCTCCTCCTTCGTCACCTCCGTGTAGGACACTCCCTTGCGCGTGCGACGACTCTGCTCCATGGTGATCTCGTTCAGCATCAGCTGCTTCAGCTCCTGGTCCTTCTCCTTCTTCTTCTCCTCGTAGTCCACGCCGTCGAACACGCGGATGGACGAGTGGTCCATCTTGAAGTTCAGTAGTCTAGGTCTCATCAAGATGCGCGTCGACTACTGCTCGTCGCTCGGCAGCGCCTTGTCGATCGTCTTCGTCAGCTCCGCGGTGCGCTCCTTGCCCTCCTCCAGGATCTTGTCGATCGTCTCGTCCTCGATGCCGCTGTCCGTCGACACGAGCACCTCGTTGGCGCCGTGTCGAATCATCTCCAGCATGTCGTCCTTGCTCAGCGTCATCTTCTCGCGCAGGCGGCCCTGCTGGATCACCAGCGCGTCCAGCCGCAGCTTCATCTGCGCGCGCTCCACGATGATCTCCTCCACCGTCCCCTTCGTCACCAGGCGGTACACGTTCACCGTCTTCTTCTGACCGATGCGGTGCGCGCGGTCCTCCGCCTGCAGGTCCATCTACGCCTCAGCGCTCGCCCTCGCTCCCACCTGCGGGTTCCAGTCGCTGTCGTAGAGAATCACCGTGTCGGCGGTCGCCAGGTTGATGCCCAGCCCGCCGGCGCGCGTGCTCAGCAGGAACACGAACTTGGTGGAGTCGGGACGGTTGAACGCCTCGATGCTCTCCTCGCGCACGGCGCCGTCGGTCTGTCCGTCGATGCGGCAGTACTTGTAGCCGCGGATGTTGCAGTAGTCCTGCCCGTCACGCACCCACTTCAGCGCTACTTCCAGAATGTCGAGGATTCGCGTCATCTGGCTGAACACGAGCACGCGACTCCCCTTCTCCTTCAGCCGCTTCAGCAGCTTGTCCAGAAGCACCATCTTCCCGCAGTTCTACGCCTCAGCGCACACAACCGCAGCTACCGTGATCACGTGCTCCCCCATGGGGTCGAGCTTGCGGTCCTCCACGCCGTCGAAGAGGTACGGGTGTCCCGCAACCTTGCGCAGCTGGACGAGCAGGTTCATGAGCGTCGAGCGCTCGTGCTGGGACCCCACGATCTACGGTCAACGCCACACACCGCGCGTACCGTGTCGAAGTCGTTCACCAGCACCTTCTTGTACAGCTCCTTCTGCATCGTCGACATCCCGACGTACAGAATCGTCTCGATTTTCGGCTACGGATCAATCAGCCATGACGGAGGTACAGGAAGCGACCGCTCGACGTCCACCTTCAGCCGGCGAAGCATGAAGGGCGTGAGGACTTGGTGGAGCTGTCGGATCATGCGCTCCTTCTCCTCCACCGAGGAGTCGTCCTCGAGGTTGAAGAGTTCGTGGAAAGTGTCGGAGGACTCGAAAACCTCGGGCATCAGGAAGTTGAGGAGCGACCACAGCTCGTGGAGGTTATTCTACGCGTCACGCAACGAGGCGAGACGGACCTGCAGCGGCGTGCCGGTGAGGAGGAGGCGGTTTTCGACGGAGAACTGGCGCAGGACGGAGGCGAGCTTGCCGTTCTCGTTCTTCACGCGATGCGCCTCGTCGACGATGACGTAGCTACTCGTGAACCACTGCACGCGCACGCACCTCCAGGGAATGCGACCGAGCGCTCCCTTCTCGATGACTGCCGTCTCGTAGGTGGTGATCAGGACGTTCCACTCGCGACGCTTCTCGCTGCGCAGCTGCTTCACCAGCGCGACACGCTCCTCCTTGTCGCCGTAGAACCTGAAGCACTTGAGCGAGGGGCAGAAGCGCGCCATCTCGTTCATCCAGTTGCCGAGCGTGGACTTGGGGACAAGGATCAGATGGGGACCTCTAGCGATGAGGCGAGGAGAGAAGGAGCACTTGTTGTGCATGTATTGCTTCAGGAACCCGAGGAGGGAGATGGTTTCCAGCGTCTTGCCGAGACCTGGGTGTGAGGGAAGTGAAGAGGAGGTACCCATTTCGTCGGCGAGAATGCTGTTCAGTCCCAGCTGGTGCTGGTTGAGGAGCCAGTTCAGCGCGGCAATCTGGTAGTCGCGCATGGTGCCCTGGATGCACGAGGGCTGAGACTGGAGATGAATCATGTCGACCTCAATGTCCTGGCTCATGAGCAGATCGTCCTCCTTGTTGTCTATGCTCATGCGCCGTCTACGTTGAAGGAGGGGAACGAGCGTTACTTGCCGCGAGCGGTGGGTGATGAGGCCTTCTTCGGATTTGCTTTCAAAAAGTGGGAAAACACGGTGCCCTGCTGCGAGAGATAGTGCAGCATGGCGCGCCGTTTAGCTCTGGCTGTCATTGCGCAAAGAGAGGAAGGGATCTGGAGATGAGATGGTTGAATAGCACAGTACATTGTCATCGTTCGAGCGATTCGTTTCCTTGTCCCCAGACTACGCATGATCATACTCTTCCTTCGACAAACCGGTGACGAAACTGAACCCTCTTCATGACTGCCATGACTGTCGCTGTTTGTAGAGTCGCGTGGAGAGGATAGTGAGCTACTTTCGCTCTGCGCGTAAAACAAACGCTTGCACCTGTACCGATGCCTTTTCTACATCCATCGCTTCCGCTTCGTTATCACTCTGACTCTATCTATGAATGCACGACGCAAATGAAAAGACCCTAATCCTAAGTCAACCTGACCGTCCAGCCTACTCTATGTACCGTTTCTTTCCCATTTTGAATTCAAGGATGCAGAACGCAGCCGCTGCTCTGAGGAAAACGAGGCATTCTTTGGGGCGAAACGCCCATTTCCCCGCTCATTCCCTCTAAACTGTGAATAGGAGAGAGAAACGTGGAATAGGAAGCTCATGCTGAGAAAGATGCCTCTGTACAGTTTGAGGAGAATCGGGGAGATGGAAGGAGTATGAAGCGCATTGTTGAGGAACACTGTTTCAAACAAATACAGAATGACGGAGGAAACAAAATTAACGACGAATGGAGAAGGACTCGAACTCCGCCTTTTCCACGCTTCTTTCGTTGGTAAACACGGCGTGATCGATGCTGGAAAGCGGTGAACCCGTGTGCTGGAGCCAGTTCTTCATCTCAGCAATCTTGTCCGAATGACCTTGCATTCTGGAAATCACTTCCACTTCACGTTTCCTACACTCCTTGAACAGTTCCTTGAGGAGTGTTCATGCACCAGCCAACCAACGAGAGTTTCGTCGCCTGCTCCTGGGTGTATTTGCGGAACCAAACGCCTACGTGTCAGTACGTGAATCGAATCCAAACCCTGCACTTTGCCAAACACCTCAAAATCAACGCTAACCAACTTTCGCAATGCTTCCATACTCAGAAACGCGCAGTCAAATCAAACAATAACGCGTTAGGAAGGAGTCCCAAAAACGGCACGATTTCGTTTCTCTCTCGAAGGAGGAGCAACCCTCTCGCGTATGGACTACACAGTTCGGTGGGTTCGAACTGGAAGGATGTCTTTAACCATAGGACGATGGTGATGCTGATGCTCGTTTGGTTCGACTTACACGCATAGAAGAGAATATAGAATCTCGGGGTATCGACGAAAGTGCTCTCTCGACGATGAATCGCTCTGGAGTGTTGGAGCACTGTTTTGTCCGCTCTGGTTCACCGAAAATGGAGATGTATCGTTGCCAGTCCATCATTCTGTGTCTTCTTCGGCAGTCTGGCGTCAGGGAGGAGATGCTTCGGTCTCTCTTTCAGTTATGCGACTTGGCAAGTGCGCTCTTTGAGGTTTTGTTAGTGTATAGACGATTGGGATCTCCACTTCCTCATTCGTGTGTGTGGAGTGATCCAGGGACTGAACGACGATATTCCTGTTTCTCTATTGTATTGGTGCATTTCGTATACGCTATCGACGGAGAGTGCAGCGTGTCGCTGCCATCTCCTTGAACGCATCCTTAGGATCATCGATACGCAGTGTGAACTGACATTTGACGTGGAAACAACAAATCATGTGCTTCACTACTTGGAGACGACTCTCTGCTCCAAGCAAGCATGCTATTACTATCTCAAGGTGGTGTACTACAGTATACGCCACTTCAGTGAGGAAACGCGATACCTACTAGTCCCTCTTCTCCAGGCTTATCCTTTGCGCAATGCTCCCTATCTTGTTTTATCTGCGTATCGTTTGTCTTCTGTCATGAAGAATGTCAACGCGTTGCGCGCTCTCCGCGTTCAGTGCCCAGAGGACGTGCCATTCAGCGTTATGATATCCATGATGACAGAAAAGGACACATTCCTCGTATCCTTCTTGTACTGCGCCTCTATGATCGCGATGGAGTGTGATCGTGCACAGTTCTTCTTTTCTCTCTTTTCACAGTTCATTCGACAGTACGAGTACGACACGGACATGGTTGTTTCACTTTTGAATGAAACGAGCGACATCTTACCTTTTCTCCTAAATACGTGCAAATTGCTGAAGAGGAATCGGTCTGCCTTCTCTGCATTGAAGGACTACCATGTGGTTGAGAAGTACATGAAGGGGTTGTATTGCTCATTGAAGGCTGGGGAAGAATGTCACGCGTTTTTGTATTCTATTGAGGCGCTTCTGCGCCGAATGGAGGATTCTGTTGTATTCTTTCTTGTTGGGTTGTACAAGTGACATAATAAGCAAGGCAAATACATCCTTACAGTGAAGGACCGTGAACACCGCAGTCACACAGCAGATCGTCAAACACCGGAGCATTTTGGCACAGAGAATCTCTCTATCAATATGACAAGGAATATGGAAAAGAATCGATCAAAATCGATGGGGATCAGAAAAGGGAATGAGTGGAATTCGTGCTAATAGTTTGGTGCGTCCAATGTAATGCGCATTCCATGTGGACATCAACAACAAGTATGAATCACACGTCAAACGACTCTGCCATACTCCTGGTTATATGTCTAATACTGTGCTCATTTATTCGTGCGAGTTTGAAGGGAAGGGGATGTGCATCCACGATTCCATCGTCATAGTTCACTCTATTGAAAGTGCCGCTCATAATTGATTTTTCGAGCATGCAGACAGTTTCCCACTGCCTTCCTCACTCTCAACAATCACATGAAACACCATCTCTCCACACCCATTCTATGAGCAGTTTTAAAGTGTTTGGATGATTCTGGAGCACTCCTGGAAATCACCCCGTTCTCTTTTCCTTGTTGGCTAAACCTGCTCCTAGCACCCTCAATCACGAGTGATCGGGGAAAGAACTGCAACCGAACTCTCTACGAAAGAGATGCTTGTGTGGTGAATTGGGAAACGCTGGTCGAAATGGACGCTTTGGGAATAATAATCTCCCACCTGCCAATCAGATCGCCAGTTTGATCATTGTTTTCTTCCTGTATGACATAAATTAGGAAACCCCCGCATACTTATTCCACAAAGCTCATAATTTGCTTATCCAACTGTCATGAGAGCTCTCCTTTTGTCTGCGCTTATTGGTATGTGAACTTCCTTGCCTGTTATTGTAGTCGGCATTGCCTATGGATTGACTTGCCCCGATTCCCAGGTCTACGTGAAGATGGTGAAGAAGAGCGCTGCGAGTTACGCTAACGAAGAGTCCTTCCAGATTAAGAACGGGAACACCATCTTGAAGACGAGTCCCACTTTTTCCAACAGCGAAACCCGTACCATCGAGTACTGTCTGACTGCGACAACCAACAGCCAGTACACCCTTCTCCTGAAGGATTCCTATGGTGATTCCTGGTCCTCTGGCTCCTGGGTGACCGCTCGGGGTGAATACGGAAACTACGTGTTCAAGAACTACCTGACTGCTGCCAGAGAGGAGTCCTACACGCTTTCCCTGTACTACGCCATCAAGAAGACGCAGTCCTGGAAGTTCACTTCCGGACTGTCCACCATTGATAACAGCTGGTACACCGCTGGCTTCAACGACGGCGCGTGGCAGACCGTGACGCTTGGTTCCGTCTCCGTGGCTACGTCCGGCACGCAGTACTTCCGCAAGACGTTCGTGGGCATCGCGAACATGGCCGCGTACGAACTCCAGATGAACTACCGCTACGGTATCGTGGCTTACGTGAACGGCGTTGAGGTGTTCCGTGAGTACGTTCCCGATGGTGTCCTCACTCCCGCTACTGCTTCTACCGGCGCTTATTCTTCTCTCACTTACCACGGCATTATCCGTCCTGCTTCCGAAGCTGCTAGCGCGAACTCCATTCTCGCCATCGAGCTTCACTTCCCTGGCTCCCAGACCACTGTTAACTTCGACGCGTACATGGCTATGGTGGCTTCTTCTGTCGTCGATGGCACCTGCTTCATCTACGCTGCCTCCACGACGCTGACTGGCACTGGTGTCACGTCCGTGAGCAACATGTTCGATTTCGTCAAGTGGGGCTATGCTTCTGTCACCGCTGCCAATCTCCCCAAGACCGTTACCTACCAGTTCAAGGGTCCTCGTCCCTTCATCAACGGTATTCGTGTCTTCCCCTACACTTCGCCCGGCAACGCTCCCTCCAACTTCAAGTGGGAGGGTAGCATGACCTCCACTGGCGCGTACACCAGCATTATGAACATTGTTGGCGCCGAGTACACTTCCAACACCTACGAGCTGTTCAGAGGCTACTTCAACGCCAAGGGCTACAGCAACTACCGCCTTACTCTTAACTCCGCTGTCGATGCCGGTACTCTGAGCGCTTACGAGATCCAGCCGCTGATCTGCCCCGATACCGTTCCCACTGGCATACACTTCAAGAAGTCGTCCTACTCCTTCTACGCCAACTTCGAAGAAGCCAACATCCACCCCATGGAGTCTGACTTCTCTGGCTGCACGGTGGAGCCCGCTCTGCCTGCTGGCATGTCGATTGATGCCTCCACTTGCCTCATTTCGGGTACTCCCACGACGCCTCAGTCCTCCACTCCCTACACCGTTCGTGCGGTCGTGAATGGCAACACCTACACGGGCACCGTCTCCATCCAGGTCATGAGCTGCTCGGGCGTCGTCGCCAAGATCGTCCGTACCTACAAGACGAATCCCACGAGCGAGAGATTCACGATTACGGAAGACGCGTCCCAGCAGGCGGTTCTCACCGTGACCTCGGGTCAGATCGCCTCTTCCACCATCACGCACGTCCTGTGCTTGACGGGAACCAAGTACACGGTGAACGTGGCTTCGACGAGCAACTACTGGGCCAGCGGCTCTTACCTGTATGTGCGCCTGATGCTCTCCGGCTCGGAGTACGAGAACGTCCTTCGTGTCCGTTTCGATTCGAATCTCGCTCTGAACACCGTCTACCACTTCAACGGTCAGTTCAACGTGGCGCCGCAGTCGCAGTGGTTCTACAAGATGAACGAGGTGCCCGCGAACTGGCACAGCTCGGAGACCTCGGGCTGGAACACGGGCTCCATTGGCAGCTTCACGGGCGCGACGAACCAGATCCAGCTGTACAAGAAGACCTTCACCGTGTCCTCGCTGAACGAGGTGGCCGGCTTCGTGATCTCGCTTCGTTACATCTACGGCTGCGTGATCTACATGAACGGCGTGGAAGTGTTCCGCAACGGCGTGAGCGGTGACGTGAGCACCTCCAGCTCTGGTACCAACGCGTACACGGATATCATGTACCGTCAGATCTCGCTGCCCGCGAAGACGATGGGCATTGGTGAAACCGCTTCCGTGAACTACCTGCAGGAGGGAACGAACACGATCGCCATCGCCATCGTGGCGCAGACGGCGTCGCAGACGACCTCCTACTTCGATTGCGCTGTGCGCGTGATGGGCGCTGCTGAGGTGTCGCGCGTGTTCGACTACACCGTTACGTACTCGAAGATCAGCGGCAGTCCCTCGAGCTGCATGAACCACTACTACTCGCACACTCTGTACTACAGCTCGTGCGCGGACAACTACCTGAGCATCACCTTCCCCAACGACCGTCGCGAGTGGGTCTCCTCTCTTCTGATCATGCTGTACTACACGCAGAACACGCAGCAGATGACGCAGTTCGTGCTGAAGGCTCGCAACAACAACCTGGAGGAGTGGACGACGCTGAAGACGGTGTCCGGACTCGCCTGGTCCCTCACGGGTCAGCAGAAGAAGGTGTGGATCGAGAACAACAAGCCCTGGAACCAGTACCGCTTCGAGAACTTCGCTTCCGGCGATCCCAGCGCGTGCTACTGGAAGTTCAGCAACATCGATCTCCGCGCTGACGCCATCGGCGCCACCATTCCCGAGCTGACCTACACTCCCAACGTCGAGGTGTACAGAAACATCGAGATGGGTGAGGTGTACGCCAACGCCAACTACTACTACGACTTCACTGTGACGCCCGACCTGCCCGCTGGCATCAAGCTCGACGCTGCCACGGGTACGATTTGCGGTACTGCGACTACCACGGTCTCTCCTCAGTCCTACGTGATCCGCGCCAAGAAGGTGAACGGCGGAGAAACCACCGCCACGATCAACTTATCCGTGGGTATCTGCACGGGCGGCAAGTCCCTGATCTCCCTCGTCGCGCGCACGGATTCCTACCCCAAGCAGAGCTCCTACAAGCTCTACAGGGGTAAGGGCACCACTGGCGAGGTTGTTTCTTCTGTGGAATACTTCCGCGGCGCCTCTTCTCTCAACTACGGAGACTTCTGCGTGCCTCACGACATCTACACGCTCGAGCTTCTGGACTCCGCCTCCAACGGTTGGACGAACCCTGCCGGCTACTACCTGACGATCGATTTGGGTGAGATGATCTTCGAGATGGGTCAGGTGCCTCCCAACGTGCCTTCCGTGAGCACCATGTTCTCCTCGCTCCTTCCCTTCCAGATTGAGTACGACGACTGGAAGGTGTTCAACAGAGCCGACGAGGTCGACTCCAACTGGAAGAGCGTGGACTTCGACGACTCCACCTGGGAGACGAGAAAGGCCTCCGAGTTCGGCGACCACATGGGCACCACTGCCTACTTGCGCCGCGAGGTGAACATTCCCTCCATCGACGACTACCACGTGCTCAATGTGCGCATGAAGTACGCTGGCGGTATCGCTGCCTACTTCAACGGCCGTCTGGTGGCGCGCTTCAACCTCCCCGAGACGTTCACTTCCGAGACGCAGGCGATTGATGTCCACGACGCCTCGCTCTTCTCCAAGTTCCACATCGTGCTTCCCACCGTCGGCGCTGTGACTGGCAAGAACGTCTTCGCCGTCGAGATCCACCGTTCCACGCAGAGCGGCGTCGTGTTCGATGCTACCGGTGTGTTCGGTGTCAACGAGTGCTCCATCGTCGTGGATACCTTCCCCACGATCGAGGGATCCAGCGTGACCACCACCAACCTTGAGGGTCTGATGGATTTGAACCCTGTGACCTACGGCTACCAGCCGAACAGCGTTGGCTCCCACATCCGCTGGACGGTGGAGAACCTGGAGGGCTCCAAGTTCAACAGCTTCGCCATGCAGACTGTCTACGCTCGTTCCTCCTACGGCTTCTCCGTGTACGTGAGATACAACGCGGAGGAGGAGTGGACTTCCGCTCTCGCCCTTCTCGACCAGTCCACGAAGGAAAGAGCCCGCAGCTCGTGGCCGATTCCGCTCGCCATCGCCGGCTTCAACGACTTCAAGTTCACCGTCGATGACACGGCTTCCTCGATTGTGTACGTGAGCTCCTACATCATGGAGTACTGCCACCGCAGCGGCGCTGGTATGTGCCAGGCTGTGGGCGACTTCCCTGCTGTGGCTGAAGGTGAGATCTCTCCCAGCTCTTGCGAGGAAGGTTTCCGCGGCTACGCCTACAGAGAGTGCACGAACGGTCAGTTCAGCGACATCAAGACGGACAAGTGCGAGTACAAGCTCCCCGACAACCTGAGATACAAGAAGCAGCTGTACGCCTTCGTCGTGAACACGGAGTCCTCCACGGAGGAGCCCGAGTACTCCAACAGAATCACTGAGTTCTACATGCAGGAGGACACTCCTCTGCCCGACGGCATCAAGATCAATCCCACCACTGGTGTCATTTCCGGTGTGCCCACCTCGACCTTCGCCGCCAGATCCTTCACGGTGCGTGGCAAGAACCCCAAGGGCGAGACGTTCACCGTCATCAACATCTCCGCCAGAAAGGGCTACTGCGCTCCCGATGGCGTGTTCGAGAGAACCGATGTCGGCAAGGTGGCTGAGTACGATTGCGCTATGAAGGGCAGCTACGTGGGTACGCAGAAGAGAGCGTGCATCCTCGGCAAGAAGGACGGTGAGTGGCAGAAGGCTTCTGGTTTCTGCATGCCTGTCGCCGTGATTGTGATCTTTGTCCTTGTTGTCATTGCTGTGATCGTTGTCGTGGTCATGCTGGTCATGAGAACGACGAAGTCGAAGACGGTTGGTGGCGCTAAGGCGAGAACTGCGAAGTCCTCCAAGTCCAAGGCTTCTGTGAAGAAGACTACGTCTAAGTCGGTGAAGGTTTAATTGTTTGCTTTGTTTGAAATAGCTTCGATTCTGGTTTGTATAGAGAGTCTCCAACAAACACCAGCGTCCATAATCACAACTCTCCATCTTAAGAGCGGTCCTACGCCATCACCTACACA
>JANPWJ010000365.1:0-42677 GCA_027406325.1 Blastocystis sp. subtype 2
TCTTCCAGTGCTTCTCGATTACGATCTGTTTGTCTTCTCCAAGGATAAATAGAGAATCAATCATTCTGTCTTACAAAAAGTGATGGAAACAGTCATATGCATTTTTGGATCCAGTTGGAGCAAAACGCCCCTAATAGCCAGCGAACCGACTTATCGCTCTCGGACCCTCCAGTATATAACAAACACAATTATCACAACAGCAATTCAGGCGTACTACTCGCTTCCACCGCCACCTTAGGATACACCACATCGTTCTTAACGACCTTCTTCGTCCAGGAGTACGGCTTCATGCTCAACCACGAGTACATCGCTCCTTCCACTTCTCCACACGTAATCACGGGATGGTCGTTGGGCAGTCGCTCAATGAACTTGCTGCGCAAGTCCTCAAACTGATTCCTCAACTCGCTGTTCTCCATGTTCTCCACAACCGTGTCGCTGCTGACTCTACAGATCACGCACTCGCATCGACCCCACCCGACGCCGCCAACGCGGAAGAAGAAGTTGGCGCACAGCTGAGCAATCTTCATATCTGCGAGATCATCTCAAACCAAAACACCTACTGGAGTATCGGATGTACTCCGTATAGAGCACGTTGTCGTATCCGCGCTCTGTGATGCTCTCATCGTACTGGGGCAGGAATGACGATTTCTTCAGGACAAAGTACCTAGTTGTGAACTCGATTCCAGCAGCACGCACGACTCGGTTCGGTTCTCCAGACAGTGCATCGCCCGATAGTTGATGAAGGAGAACCAACGGAATCGCTAATCATCACTCTCCCTCTCCTTCGTGACCAGAGGGATCGTCGTTGTCTGAAGAGGTCTGCAACGGTACTTCTGAAGACACTGCTTCAAGGACTGAGGCCCATTGGGATGCGCATCGTATTGTCTAACAATGAACGCTAATCGGCTCAGTTACTGATAACTCGACTTTGCTTCGTCGTAGCGGTCGTCGGACCACTCGTACACGGGAACAACACCCGCGAAATAGGGATCTCTCCACAAGTACCCAGGGGTGTGGAGAATGTCCGAATACAAATTTGCTAGTGATGAAGAATGGAATGAAATAACACTCGTGGGAGCCAGATTGTTCTCGGCGAAGATGAAATGGGTGGTCACGACCGCACGAATGGCGATGTTCTTCAGCTTGTTGATGGGAACCACGGAGGACTCCAGGAGGAACGGAATGCACTGGGTTCTCTGATTCCGCTTACACACATGAACGAACTGAGACAACGCGTCCTTCTCGTCCGCGTGATAATAGACAGCGATGCACAAAGGCCTATTCATAAACGGAGATTACTGACAGAACCCTTGCCATCTCGAGAAGTAGGGCTTGAGATACTTCACGTCCTTCACACTACGCATTACACAACATCAAGAAGCATCACTCGAAGTAGGTAACGAGAGTAACATCAAAGATATCGTCAGGACTCAGGGTGTAGTCATTCTGCAAGGGCCAGGGGTAGTCCCACGAACTGGACTCTTGAGAGAGGACACCGTTATCTAGAATCACAAGGGAAGGGATTCCTCATACTCGACGATGGCTCTGAGCTTTGACTGTTCTTGCTGACTGTGAGAACTATACTGGATTCCTCTGGAACCATGAACTGAAGACGGAGCTACAAACGGAACCACTTACAAGAGCACCGTACTGCGGTCATAATACACATACACATGGACAACACAAAGCCGACAAAAAACACCCCGATTGCTGTTCTAGCGATAAGCAGGAATCGGATGGCGAGCATACCGCAAATTCAATGTCTTGACGTTCATTGAAGGAAACAGCCTTCTGGATACCACAGGTGAAGTGATTAGTGGGGAGGGTGATGGACCCGTCCGTGGAGACATAAACACTTCCCGCACGACGAGTGGTGTGAAAAAACAGCAAACGAGTCATAATACACAAGCCTATCAATGGAGGCCGATCTGAAATCACGCGGAGCATACTAAGACGTCTGTGAGTCTGAAAACCGCTTCTCCCCTTCCTGCATGAGGACAGTGAATGCCACAGGACTCTTGGGTATCTTCTCCCCGTTTGAAGCAGAGCACCGAATGATGCGTTTGTCTACATGAAGAGTGGTCTCAAAGAAGTACCTTTCGCCATCCATCGTTCCACGTCACGCATTCCTACGGGTTATGCACTAACACGCTCAGAATACGTTCCTCAAAATAGACGTGCAACTGGTTCTCTTCAAATCTTGAGCGCTGATTAGAGACGGGAATCATAGGAGGCCTTGCCGGATAGGCGTTGGGATTTCTCACCTCTTTTGAGTTATCGACGTTGGAACTACGATCGTCAAGAACAGAGCAGTTCTTACGGCATGGGAGGTTTTCTGTCCGATTCTGGATTCATTTCACTTGCTTCGTTGTACTGGAAAAGGATAAGCGCTCTGAACAGAAATGGCAAGTCTGGGAAGAGTTGCTTGTGTTCTTTTATGATTCTCGGGCACGCATAACTCCTTCTTCCCCCGGCTCCCTTTCCCTCCCATCCCTTTCTGTACTCTGTGCTCTTTCCATTGGCTGCACCGACGACACATGAGACTCTTCGTGCTTGTCATCCTTCTTTTGTGCTGGACGTGCAGTGGATATGATGTACTGAAGGATGCCGACCAGCGGGTGGGGCTTGCGCTTCAACCGGCGTCTCTGGTGGAATCGGACGAAAGGGACGTCTTCTATTCGGTCCTGCTTGCACAGCAATTAGACGTAGCCCTTCCGTTCATTGTAGTTGCTGCGAACGTGCTTCATTCCTAGGATTGCTCTCGTCTTCGGTATTCTGAAGAAACCATCAAAGCGCAGTTCATGGGATACGCGATACGGAGGGCACTGAACTGCCCATTCACCATCCCCGAAGACATGTCGATTCTCCTCCTTTGGGTAATGTGTAGTGCGGAGCTCATTCATTTTTCAAAGTCAGCGGAGTCATTGCGTTACCTCCTCCAATTCGGTGATCCGGAAGTGAACAGAAACCGAGTATGCTGCTGTGCATCCTGCATCCCGTAGATTGCGCAGAAGCTGTACCAGCGATTGACCGCTCTCCCCTCCGATCCGTCTTCGTTGGTTGAGAAGTCAAACATCATTCTGACAATTCACCACCTCTTTCCTTCTCTCTCGAGGTCCGTTCGGTCGAGAGTGGAGGAGTATCGCTCGATCACTCAGCAGCTTCTCTTATCCTATTCTTCCCCTGCACCCGAGAATGACGATGCGTTCTATGCAGTGTGCGAATTGATGGGACTCTTGGCGTCATTTCCTCCGTATGGCATTTCTCCGTCCCTACCACGAGAACAGCTGCTCTCTATGATCCATTCTGTGCTCGATAAGCAACATGAAAGCGACTCCATGAAGCACTTGTACCATTGCTGGATTGCGCTGAACGGTGCGAGTCATTACTGCCAGCAGTGCTACTACTCCGTGTCCGTGAAGGAGCAGGAACAGCAGCTGCAAATATCCGTCGTCGATGCGTTGAATCGCGTGGACAGTGGAGTGACTGTTCGCGTGGTGGTGAATGGAGAAGAGGAAGAGCTAGCGCTCAGTAACGGATTCTACTGGTATGCTTGTGAAGAGTTGCCCTCTTCCATTCTCATTCGAGTGGGCCATCGTGATGGGACTGAACTGTAGGTGTACGACGTCCACGAGTCGCTCGTTTTAGAGGAGACGCAGCAGCTGAATGGCCTGAGTGCTGAGCTTTAGCACTCTTTTGTTTGTTCGATGGAAAAGCCGTTTGTGTTCGTGCACATATCGGATATACATGTGAGCCGAAGCAATTACGAGGGGAGCTACAACGACTTCCGCCATTTCGTCCACGACATTCTTCCCGTCCTTTCTCCTGAAATGGTGGTGAACACGGGAGATATTACATGCTCCACCAATACCGACAAGCAGAGTAGAGTCCTATCTATCGTTTTCATCGAGTAGAGCGACTTCTTCTGGACGAATGGGAACTGTAGTTTCTTTCTCAATGGGTAATCATTGTAGATACGCTTCCGTGCTTAAGGACAACGGCTGGTTTTCGATCGACAGGTGGCTGGACATTCGCGGAAATCACGACTCATTCGTTCATTACCCCGGAGAGCATCCATACAAATCGTACACGGTCTATGGAGCGGCTGGAATGGAGGGAGTGTACGCGAAGACGTTTCACACCGATTCGGGAGACCTGCGGTTTATCGGAATCGACGCGAACGACCCGTTGTTCCGCCACTTCAACGGCTTTCTTACCCCCTCTATGCTTGACCGTCTGGAGACTCTTCTCTCGAGCGATTCGTTGGCTTGACGCAGTTCTCTTATCTGTAGAACTCCAACGATTCTCTTTACGCACTACCCGCTGTTCACCATGGATAATCGAGCGCGCTCTTCACAGAAGCACACTCTCCTCGACCTGATTCGCATCTACAAACCGCTCTACTACCTGTGCGGTCACATGCACTCTGCTCTCGGAGGCATGATCGTGTTCGAGTGTTGTCGTGTTTGAGTCATAGACACGTCGCTTCGACACCATCGAATCGGAGCAATTCGATTTCAAGGCAGCGCGCCAGTTCCGCGTCTATTCGTACTTCCGAGGACAATTGTCCTTCGTGACCTACAACATCTTCGCAGACGAAAGTCCGCTGATTGTCATTCATTCTCCCTGCGTTTGGACTGCTCGCTGCCGTGAGGAATAGGACTACCGCTACGAGAATGCTTCGATTGGGGAGAATTCGCTCGTTTTTCTGTCAATCGTCAATGTGGAGAACCCCAGGATTGAACTGTTTGCATTGTGTCGTTCGCTCAGGAATAGACAGATTGACGAGGAGGATTACTCGTCGTCACCGGAATTGACGATTGAGCAGAATGAGAGCAAGGTGGATTTGATTTTGAAGCCGATGCTTCGAGAAGGTCGACATGTGATGAAGTGCACCGTCGTGAATCCAGATCACAATCGAAGAACCGTGATTGAGCGTGTCTTCACCGTGCATTCTCTTTCTCAACCAAGTCGCAGAGATGTAAATCTGAATTTGGAGGCATTATCGCATTCCGTGTTGGAAGGACGGAATTTGCAGGAGCGCACCCCGAGCATGATGACAAGCTACGGATTGGAATACACGACGTCGCTGAAAACGAAACTGATCATGAGCACGGATTGGTCGCACTTGATGCTGGTTCTGAATCCGATCATCATCTGTATCATCATTCTGTTCTACTGTTGCTGCAGACAAATCGGGAGTTCCATTTTGCAACGGCGAAATGCGACGACAATTCCGTCATCGGCGAATTGGTTCTTCGTGACTGACAGAGCACTGAAGTACGCTGCACTCAACAAGGCACTCGATTTTCTCCCATCGTGGCTGAGAGCGTTGTTGGTACGCCTCTTCCTGTTCACTTCGGACAATTTGGTGGTTTACGGCGTGCTGAGCAGCATCGCGCTTCACTTATTCCTTCCCGCGTTCTTCAAGGATGCTCACGTTTGCTGCTTTCGCTTCTTTGTGATCGTAGGGTGATTTGTGTTCCTTCTCTCTTCTGGGTTATTTCAACCATCAGACAAAGCAGCGCGTTCCATATATGGACAGTTACGTCTTCGGAGCCGCATTCTATTACGCCATGGTCGTTCTGTTTACCATCTACATGTTCCTCTTCGCGAGTCCATCTGTGACCAAACAGATTCCGTATAAGATTGTGTCCTACTGCTTCATGGGAGCTGATGTGGCGCTGATGTACCTGTACTACAAGCTGTCGATCCACAGTAGACGGAAAGTGGAGTACACGTCGTTCTTGTCAATGCTGGTGCTCCTCAACGACCCCGTTTCGATGCTGCTGCTGTTCATCCTCATGGTTCGTGAAAAGATGCTATAACTTGCTGTGGTTGTTAGACAAACACGCTGAATCCAGAGCAAAGAATGATTCTACATAGTACAACAACAACAGGTGTTTTTGTCTCTGCCTGACTTTTGCTCTTCCACGAGGGCACTTTCATCATGTGGAGGAAGCGCGTTCTCGGATTCTTGGAGACAACGCAAGACGAGGATCGCATTCTTGCTCAGCCCATTCTCGTCAATTCGCACTCTCCTGATGGAGGTCACGTTATTCTCAGTCACGTAGTCTCGCAGCGAGTACACACCGACATCCGTAATCGCATTATCTACGAATCACTTCCCTCCCACGCACACACCGCGTAAATCGATTTCCCTTATGTCCCAATCGTGCAGCAGATGAAACACTAAAGAAAACACTTCATCTCCCATATTCGAATCTACATCATCACATCCCTCCTCCTCTTCCACTTCTAAAAGAAAACAAGTCCAGACACCGAGATGGAGTCTTCACTCGCGTCAGCGCCTTCCTCCCAAAGTCGTTATCCACACTGTTCGACGACAGGCGTTTCGTCACCGAAGCGGCGGATGGGTTCTTTTGGATTCTCAAACTCCCGCGCAACAGCGTGTACGACGACGGCTCGTGGCAGCTCTCGTGGCCTGGGGACGTTTCGCTGTCCATCGACGAAACTCCCATCGCCACCGACTGGTACAGATTCTCGTCGATCGTCGCTGTGGGGGAATAATTCCCGATTTCGGTCACGGTGATGTCTACAAATCACCCCCGATTTCTGGAAACACAATTGAAGATGAGTTTCTTCAGCACGTCGGAGAAGGAGGACAGGAACATTATGAACATGCGGTGCGAGAGCGAAACGTCTACCACTCACTTTTCCCGCCAACACGAACATCCCAACTCCACGGTTTCGTACAGGTTCCGATAGTTGGTGCTCCACCGCTGGTTCACCATATTGGAGAAGGAGGTGGAGGGGTTTCCGAGGAGTCGAATGAAACGGATGTGGGGATCGATAAAGAGTTCGGAGAAGAAGAGGGAATAATCGGTGTTGTCGATAACTGGGGGTTAGGGGACATATGAATTGGGGACGCTCGATCGAAATGGAGGTGCCGTGTTTCTGCTGTTTGAAGTTGTCGAACTTCATTGCAAAAGTGAAGCAAGTGGTTTCTAGCGTTGAAGAGGGAGGGAAAAGGGACGTTGAATATGCAATGTTGAAAGCATAGGAAAGCAGCCCTTGTACAGTTCTTTGTATAGATTACACACACTGACGCTCGACAGATCGCAATCTACGATCAACCCTGAAACTGAAACGCACTCACGAGAAACAGCGTCTTGAGCGACCGCAGCCGCTGGTCGTAGCCGCAAGCGATCAGACTGTTCATTCCCTCGATGCCCAGTGATTCCGCTGAAACTCACAGAAACGAAAAAGACAAACAAATGCTCAGATACTGAAGCGAGGGAAGTGGGAGCTGCTTCAGGAAGCCGCCGATAAAGGAAGAGGACGCGGCTCGCAGATCATTGTTCTGGATCGTCAGACTCTTCAGAAACAGCAGCGTCTTGGGCACGTTGCTCAGCAGGACGGGGTAGGACTGGGAAATGTCGTTGTCTAGGGCTCACCTCGGAATTACGGCAGTACGATCGATCTGGAAGGACTCCCAGTACTTTGACCGCATCATGAGCGCAACGCCCATTCCGTCAATCGGGTTGTCTGGTCATGAGAGCAAGGGAACCAGCTACGATCGAATGTGAAGCTCAGTGAACCGTTCGTCCGCAAAATCCACTTCTGCATGATGTTGACACTAGAGTTCGTGATTCCGTTGCTCCCCAGATTGATGGTTTGGATCACAGGACACACGTCCAATAGCGACGAGCGCAGCGAGTAGTAGAAGGTCTTCACCCCGTTGTCGCCCAGGTGATTGCCTAGGGGTCAGAAACACAATGAGGAGCGAACCGCTGAGTTCGATTCTGTTCAGCACGGGAAAGCCCTTCTTGAGGTATTCTGCAAGGTACTGAATGCCGATGCAAGTCATCCGGTTGTCTGTACATAAGCGACCCCACCCCTCACAAACTCGATAGAATAAGGACTTCGAGTGCCGATCGGATGGAGCTGTAGCGGAATACTTGGAAGATGAGCTGGAAGTCTCTGTCCAGGAGCAAATGGCCTACACGCGTCACGCAGAGCACGCAAACCGACCGGAGAGGTCTATCACTCTCGACTCGTTCTAGACATAACCGGCAGAGCAGAAAAGGGTACCTTAATCACTACTAACGAAGTCTGAAGAGTAATTACAAATTCCCTCCGTTCTTCGTGATAGACACACGTTTCCTCCATCGACGTGCAATAGTGATTCCACAAGTTGCGATTAGTGAGACAGCGTTTCCAACAAAGAAAACACATAAAGGGATTTGGTATATGAAACGGTTTACTTGAAGAGCGCGTCAACCTGCTTGGCAATCATCTGCTTCTTGTACCTAGTCCGTGAACCACGCTCGCCATCCCTACCCAGTAATCACGGGACCGGCCTCCTTTCCGTCCTTGAAGAAGTGGAAGGAAGGAATGTGCTCCACACCGTAATCAGCCGAGAACTTCTCCAGCTTGTCCGCCGTCGTGTCCACGGACGCGAACGTCACGTCCTTGCGCTCGCCGGCCAGCTTGTTGTAGAAGGGGGAGATCATCTTACACTTGCCGCACCACGGCGCGTAAAAGTCCACAACCAGATTCTTCTTGGTGGCGACCAACTCCTTGAACTGCTTCTCGTCCTGGATCTCGATGACATCCTTGCCCATCAGCTTCTCGTCCGCCGCGGACTCCGTGGCGCCGCTGCCGAAGTACTCCTCGCTGTCCTTCGTGTTGATCGTCTTCTCGCCGGGCTTCCAGTTGGCGGGACACACCTCGCCGTGCTCGGCGACGAACTGGAAGGCCTGCACCAGACGCAGCACCTCGTCCACGCTGCGACCCACGGGGAGGTTGTTCATGGTGATTTGCTCGATGACACCCTGGGGATTGATGATGAACAGACCACGAAGCGCCACGCCCAAATCCTACGGATGATGCCTTCCATGAGATGCTACGTTGACGAGAACGCCGTACTTGGAGGCAATCTCCTTGGTGTTGTCGCCGATGATGGGGATCTGCATGTTGCCGAGACCGCCCTTCTTGCGGGGCGTCTTGATCCAGGCGAGATGAGACTCGACCGTGTCGCACGAGCAGGCGAGCAGCTTCGTGTTCAGCTTCTCGAACTCCTGCGCTCTGTCGCTGAAGGCGATGATTTCGGTAGGACACACGAAGGTGAAGTCCTTGGGGTAGAAGAACAGCACGACGTACTTGCCTTCGCGTCAACCGCCATCTGTATCCCTACCTCTGTAATCCTCGAGATTCACGGTGGTGATGTCGTTATCGATGACAGCGGGGGCCTTGAACAAGGGAGCGGGCTGTCTCACGAAAGCCTGCGAAGGGCCGTACTAACCATCACCACTCCGCCCAAGAGATACCGTGATCTGAGAGAAGCAGCGCGCCGTCTTGGCGAAGGTGGGAATCGTGCCGAAGCGCTTGCTAGCGGAGGACACGACCTTAGCGAACTTGGGAATCATAAACATGGTAGAAGAATGCAGCAAATTAAAAAAGAATGGCAATCCGAGTAATCACTCCACTCCACTGACCCCAGATGAAGTGACAGGGAGTTTCATCCAGCAAGAATGACACCAAATGACCCTCCCCTCCATCTCTGCTGCAGCGGAGTCGTGCGCAGTCGCAAACACATGGCGAAACGAGGGGAAGAGCGCGATCAGAGCGGGCAACAGCCCTGCTTGAAACGAATGCGGATTTGCACTCTGGATCACAGTACCACGCGAAGGAAAGGGTGGTGGGAGAATCAGAATCCACTACCCCTTTTCCAATGACAGTCGACCCTGGATTTGGTACGACGAGGAGGAATAGATTATCCATAGGAAAAGCGAAGATCACCACATTGTTGTACTACTGCTCCATCTTGACCTATTTCCTATTCCGTTCGTGTACAAATACAGATAGTAGCAATAACACGTAGCCGTAATCGCTTTTCCATACCAATCCTTCGTCAAACACGTAGTTACATTCGACAAGTAGTTCAATCTGCTTGAGCGTTATGGTTAGTGTTATCGCCGTGGGCGTTAGCGATTATGCACTGTATCTTATGAGAATCACGGAGCTTCTGGTTGGCAGCACAAACTACTTGTCAACCATTTTAACCCTCTTCACCGTCCTCGTTCCGGTGAAGTACGGTCTTTACCGTCTTCATCGCTCCGAGAGTGGATGGTTCTTCTTGATCGGCGGGTTATTTTCGTTCTTTTGGAGTTCACGGTTGATCCTCACGGTAAGACATAGAAACAATTCCCGCCACGCAGAGCGATTCGTACCGTCTCACGCGATCCGTGTCCATTTCAAACAAGATTGTCGTTCTGTTTCTCGTGCTGCTGTGCACGATCCGCTCGGGGTGGTACGCACTGTTGGAGATCATCATCTCGTTCGGAATCGGAACTATCGTCACTCCTTCCTCGACTCATCCCAAACCCCTCATCCGGTGTCCCCCCTTCGTTGTTTCCTATCTGACAGTAATGTCTTTGGGTGGAGCGTCATGGGCAGAGCTTCTTCGAGGACCCTCGGCAGACGCGTCCTGTGAGGCGAGAGCGTGTGCAAGCGAATCGGCGGGGTGATTACGAGAACGCCGTCGTTGCTGACGAGGAGAAGGTGCAGGAGTTGCTCGTTGTGCTTTCATTTCAATCTTATGACTAGGCCATGGGATTTGAGAGAGAGAAGGCGGAGGCCGCTCTGAAGAAGTCGTTGAATGACGTGAATGCTGCTGCCAATATGCTTTTGAATGACAATTCCCGTGTTTGGTTTCCACTCACGATCATTCACACTATTCTTGATCGGTTCCTTCTTTCATTCTCATTCTATCCCTTTGAACAGCAACGTAAGGATTTCGATGCCCTATCAGCGTGTAGGAACAGAGGAGGATGTCTTACATGGATGAACTTGATAAACACATTGAGAAAGTACGCGAAGTCTGTTACTTCGGTTACGCGTGTAGCTTCGCGGCTGCGAGCTGATTACGGAGCTGGAGGTGAAGGACTTGTGCGACAAGGCCAAGGAGCTGCTCCTGAAGGAGGACAATGTACACGAAGTCCACACGCCCATTACAGTTCGCGGTGGTCCCTTTGGTAAAGTGTAGATTTGTGGTGATATTCACGGCCAATTCTATGACTTGAGAGAGCTGTTTTTCGTGGGAGGGAACTGTCCCCGCACCAACTATCTGTTCATGGGCGATTACGTTGATCGTGGGTACTACAGCGTCGAAACGTTCCTTCTCTTGCTGTGCTTGAAGGTGCGCTACCCCGAGCGCATCACACTGCTTCGCGGGAACCACGAATCAAGACAGATTAGTCAGGTGTACGGATTCTACGACGAGTGTCTGCGCAAATACGGGTCGATCAACGTGTGGCGCATGTGCACGGAGGTGTTTGACTGCATGAGCCTGGCCGCTCTCGTGGAGGGACGCTACTTCTGTGTGCACGGCGGGTTGTCTCCCTCGATTCACTCTCTTGACGAGATCCGCTCCATCGATCGCGTCATTGAACTTCCTCACGAGGGAGGCATGTGCGACATGTTGTGGTCCGATCCCGAAGAAGAGCTCACCGGATGGGGCTCCAACCCTCGCGGATGTGGATTTGTATTCGGCGGCGACTGCGTGAGCGAATTCAACCAGACGAACAACCTGGATCTCATTTGTCGCTCGCATCAACTCGTGATGGAGGGATACAAGTACATGTTTGACAATAAGCTCGTGGCAGTGTGGTCTGCTCCCAATTACTGCTATCGTTGCGGCAACGTGGCGTCCATCATGGAAGTGGACGAGCACATGGAGAACGAATTCAAGGTAGTTCCATTTTCTGGTTCTGAGAGCTAGGTATTTGATGCCGCTCCCGCAACGGTTCGTGGCTACTTGCCGAAGAACCCGCCGAAGGATTACTTTATGTAATATGTGTATAGTCCGTTTCTTGTGTCGATTCTTTTTGTTGAGAGGCTCTTCCATTCTTCCCTTGTACATGAAACGATTGGATCCCCCATTCTGGAAGAGACACCAAAATCAGGCCTATTTTTGCCTCAAGATGAGAATGAGCTAATCTGCTTTCATCTCACAATGGATCGTGCGAAAGAGGCTCTCGATTTCAAGATTCCTCGCTACAAGATGTTCATCTTGGTATTTGCTTTCGTTCGTCTTTCCTTCGCTGCCCTTACGCGTAGTACACCGTTCTGTACCTTTCTATTCTTTTCGGACCTGTCGGCAAGGTTTTGGACACAAAAGTGATCACGCTTGTGCGATGGGTAATCGTCGTCCGTGCGTAACATGATAGAGTCCTGTTATCGGCATCGTGGCGTTTGGAATGTACGCCCTCTTTGTTATCATGCGAAACGTGATCAACCTGAAGAACTTCCCGGAAGAAGCCGAAAGCCTTCTCAAGGTGGGTTACGGACGTGTGGATATGACGGATAGGACGTTCAGGAAGCCAAGGAGGGATTGAGAAAGCGTGGCTATAAGGGTGATCTTTATTTGCGTTTGTTGCGATCACAGAACCGGATGGAGCGAGCATTCGGCAAACCATGGGAATTGGGGAATGATGGAGGAAACAGGGGATAAGAAATAGTACTAAACCACCGTTATTGAATTGGGATGCTGCTCTGCGCCTGGAGCATACTAATCTGCTGACTCGTGTAACCTCTCTGTCTCAGCCTGTCAATCTGACGCTTCTCCACTTCCAAAGCCGCCTGCTCACGGTCGATCTAGAATGAACAGGACCATCCACACTCACTTCCAGGAATAAAGGGACGACGGTAACACACAGAACGGACATCATTAACCACGCGACGATGCCCGCGAACTTGCCAAACTAAGGGGTCACGAAAAGAAGAGAAAGGAATTACACTCCACGTATAACCAACAAAAGAGTTAACAGAGTTCGTGCACTTCTTCACGAATGCAGAATTCATCGCCTTGTTTGCTGCAATCTTGATCTTCTCCTAACCGTCACTCGAAACCCCAATTTCCACCCATGCAGTCTTCTTTTCCTTTGGGGCCATCCTGTTAACGCGGTTTGGACAAAGAGTGAAGAACGCGTTGTTTCTCCCCGTGTATCAAAAGAGTGGGGGTGTGGGGGCACAAACAAGAGGAAGTAAAGAGACATAACTACTTACGACACACAGGGAAGATCGCTCCTTTATTCGGAGACCAATGCATGTACCGGTTAATCACCTTGAACAAATCCACTGTTGGAAGAGGGATTCCCTGCTTCCGCTGATTCAAAAACGAGGAAGAGACGGACGATCTACGCAGTGACTGCGATTCCACGCACCTACTTGGGATGAGGATAGTCAAACCCGAAATCGGTCATTACGACGTAGAAGGAATAGCTCTCGAATCGCAGTCTCAACGTGTACTCAAGCTTGTTCCTTCCGTAGTCCACAAAGTACGGATGGTACAGCGGCATGATCTCGCTTCGTCTCAGAATCATGTACGGCTCCATCTCCGTATAGTTCATGCAGGGCACCTTGTACAGAGGAGTGCTAGACTGGAGGAACACCCTCTGGTTGACAATTCGCTACATCATCATCATCGCCATCATGCACGCACATGCGTTCGAGCGTTCAGGAAGAGGTGACACTGGTTCTGGTTCACACACAGCGACAGACTCTTCTTGTCCTGAGGAATGTGTCGGTTGATACTACTCGTCAGATAACCGCGGCAAAACAACATCACCGGAGTGTGAGGCACTCTCATCAAACTCAAAAACTTCTTCATTGAAAAACTAAAGGTCGGCAACATCAGCGCGGCGCGCTTGCTCTGAAGCACATCATAAGGCAGCTTCTGGAGGTTGTCGTACAAGGACTCTGCACATCATCATGATCGCCATCACCTCACTCGTCGGCCACAAATCCATATCCAGAATCACCACATGACTCGTCACCACGTTGCTGATCGCCAGGTCGCGTAGCGTGTTGATCGGGAAGATGCGGCGTTTCGTCACCTGTTTCCCGCCCACGTAACGGTGATACACCACGAAGTTCGGCTGCGGCGACCTGTACACGACATAGACCGTGACGCGGAAGTTGGGGAGGGAGGCGTACTGGGTCAAGAAAGCGTCCAGTGTCGACAGTTCGTTCTCTGATGCGATAACCGCCAGAGAGAAACTGTGTTTCCAACGATCCGCCAAGAAGGGCATGTATGCCAGGCGCTCCACTCTATTCGTGAACAGCGTCGTTCTTGTCTACGAGCTGACCATACAGTAGGTGAAATCGATGTCGGAGGGAGAATTGATCTCGTTGACTAATCATCAGAGCAGAGCCGATTCGCTACAAGGCTGGATTTGGTACGTCTTAAACAATCTCGACTGCGAGTCCCACGAAAAGACGGCGTGGCGCTGACACAAGGCGTAATTGCGAAGGTCGGTGCAACCCACGCGAAGACGGTCGCGCCACGCGGGGAACCACTCCATTATCGGCTTCGAGGAGATCACGGTGCCGGGGAGCAGATTGGCATCGTCCCACTGGAGAACTCGCTGAAAGATATCGTCCACATCGGCGATATAACGGTTGTGTATGCTCAGACGATCCTTTTCCTTCAAGAACCGCAACGTTCCGTCCGAAGGAAGCGGATCGAATGCAGCACGCTTGCGGGACTTGGGGACGAGATCATTGTGGTTCTCCCTCTTCTTCGGTGGTTGCAGCCGGTTCTTCTTAGGAGCATTCTGTGGCCTATTCACATGGATGCCAAGACTGCTGAGAGGGATTCTTATCACATTGATAACAGGTCTAGAGTGCTTTTCTGGAGTCGATCGCTTCTTCGTTGAAGAACCATCCGTATGGGGGTTCTTCTTCCCTTGTTGCGTAAAATGGCCTCCCAATGTACTCTCTTTCTTATCCAGGATAGAGGAATAATCATGAACCCGTTCAGATTCAGAAGATGAAGAAAAGAGACCCATAGACGCACCACCGTTATTCGATAATGCACCTGATGCGCCGCTCCTCCTTATAGTCCCATGCACAGCGCTCTCCTTGCGGTCTTGTGAAGAAATGCTCGCAGGAGCAGAATTTCCAACATCTGCTCCATCGAAGTATTCCCGAAACCCAAAGGAGAGGAAATCATTCGCTGAGCGGGAGAAATGTAGAGTACAGTTGAAGGCGACGAAAACAACAAACAGAGTCAGCAGCGATTTCATCTCAAGTAAAGGACGTAGAGAACACAGACTCGATACACGAAAATGCAAAGGAGTGGTTCTAACGGCTTTTACTGGAATAATCGGACTTGGGCGTTTTTCAGTGTTTGAAACATGATGATGGTATTTATTGCCAATTCTTTCGCTTTTGAGATTTACGTTACCGATAGAATCCGTTAGCGTGAGAAAGAGCGACTTGACAGTCATTGTGTTCCGAAGGAGCTGCGGGTCTGTCCGTGATCAGATAGGGATCTGCGCTTCACTGTTCATGGTTAAACGTCAAATTACCCTTCTGTTCGTGATTTGAGGAAAGGGACTCTTTGCTGGTGATTCTGGATTCATATTCCACAAGGGAGTGATAAGATATGCTGCTATTCCACTTCAAAGCAAGGCTAGCCCACCATTCTCATTTCGTCCACAAATCGATTCCCTCACGCTGTGGAACAAACACGCACTAAACAGCACTTATTGGAACGTTCCGTAGCCCTCGTCGTCGTCTTCGTCGTCCTCCTCCACATCCATCTTCTTCTCCTCGCTCTCCTTCTTCGACGCCTGAGCAAACTCGCTTCTCATCTCCCTCGGCGTCTTTCTCCTACACGCTCACTCTCCCTCGCCTCCTCCCACTCAATCGCACAGCCAATCGCGCTGTTGTGTCGCATCAGCGGAACGATCGCAGACAGAATGCAGTTGAACACGCTCGGGAACAGGTTCTCCTCCGCAGCCAGCAGCGTCTTCATGCGATAGCGCTCCTTCGGTCTAATCATCACTCACCCCACACGCCCCCCACCCTTCGAAGCATGCGGGACAATTCTCGTCGATAATCGGGAGCTTCACCGTCTTCGCGAACTCGCGCAGCTGCTTCTCGCGCACATACACGAAGGGTCTAATGATTCGGATGTCCTTCTCCTTGTTCATGTAACACGCCTTCATCGTTCGCAGAATACCGTTGTGGAACACCGACATCAGGAACGACTCCGCGAGATCGTCCAGATGCTGCGCCAGGACCTAATTGTAATAGGGGACATAGGAATAGGGACAAGGACGTTGTAGCCCTCGCGACGCAGCGTGCTGTACAGAATGCCTCGTTTCATTCGGCTGCACCAGCTGCAAATCGAACCGTTCTGCAGCTTCTTCTTCGCCAGCGCGATCACCGCACGCGACTCGTAGAAGTACTTCACGCCGATCGTTTTGCAGTAGTCGCGAAGCGGGCTGGGGTTGAGAGAGGCAGTCGTGCTTACCTCGGGTCGAAGCCGGTGGTCTGGGGATCGATGGTGACGCACGCGAGTTCGAACTTGACGGGGGAACGGCGCTGGAGCGCGAGGAGGCAGTGAAGCATGGTGAGGGAGTCCTTGCCGCCGGAGAGACCGAGCATGACCTTGTCACCTTCTTGGATCATGTTGTACTGACCGATGGCTTCTCCTGGGGAGGGTTAGTGTGCTCGTTATAGAGTGTTGTCATCATGTTATCACATCACATCACATCAACTCACATCACATCACAACTCATCACAACTCAACTCACAACACATCACAACACATCACATCACAACTCATCACATCACATCACAACTCATCACAACTCAACTCACAACACATCAACTCACATCACATCACAACACAACACATCACATCACAACACAACACATCACATCACAACACATCACACTCACCACCTACCCATCGACTTCATAATCCGACTCGGCACCTCCGGGAACAAGTCCTTATGCTTCTTCATAAACTTCACTCTCTCCTTGAACTCCATGCCAGGCACGATCGCCGTGTACTCCAACACGCCATCCACTCCCGTGTGATAGTGGAACTCAACACCCTCCTCCTGAATCATCGACAGCTTCGGAGCCGGCATGATACCGCACGAACACGACTCGCACGACTCGCACTTCATCTGCTTCCCAGAACCACTCGCCGCAAACGGACACGCCGATGGACGCTTCTGACCCTTCTCCGTCGCACTCTCCTTCACATAACCCTTCTGCGCCTCTTCGTCGCTCGGGTGAATCAGAATGGCAGGGAGCGTCGCCTCGCACTGCTGGGCGGCGTAGTTCTGCTTCAAGTCGTCGTACGCCTCGATGCGCGTGATGTACCAGCGATACTGCGCGATCAGCTCGGACTCCTCGTTGCGCACCGAACTCGCTCGGTAGTCGGACACAACATACGACGGCGACAAAATCGTTGCCACCGTGCGCGCCAGCGTCGCGCGCGCCTGCTCCATGTACGACGAGAACAAGCCAGCAAGGTTGGAGGTGGCCACTTCGTGCGCCTTCGGCGTGTACTCCATATGTCCCGCGGTGAAACTGCTCCTCACACCACCACCCCTCACCTACTCCACGTCATTCAACCAGCGGCGGAATGGCTTCTTGTTCTTGATGCTCTTGTGTCGCCACTCGCCCGTGTCCTCGTAGAAGATGTACTCTGGCAGGAACTTCCAGCCCTCCTCGCTCACAAACACGATCGCGTCCTGAATGTACTTCACCTCCTCCGGCGTCATCACGTACGAGAGACCTATGATCATCATGGACCACTGAACGCGCACTGATGCGAGTGTAGCCCGGACGGAAGATCTCGTTCTTGTCCAGCAGGATTTGGTCCAGGTCGCGCGACTTCGTCGAATCGATGCCCAGCAGTCTATTGGGTCACTCGCGGACATATGACCCCTAACCTCATCGAATAGGGACCTGCGCACATGCACCCCGAACGCGTCTGGATGCCGAACAGGTCGCTCAACAGCATACTCACGAAGTTCCAGTGCAAAAATCGGCTAGATTTCAGACCCCGCTCCCACACCTACCCGTGGTGCTTGATCAGGATGGAGAACACGGCGGCGCGCTCGCCCTGCGTGCTGTCGCCGAGAATCACCACGTTGGGGTGTTGTCGCAGCACTGCCAGCGTGTCGTTCAGGTACTGTTGCTCGCGTTCCTGAATCCACTGCCAGCCCAGCTGGTTCTACACATCATGGAGGGAAGCGGTTCCGACGTGCATGTGGAGAGTGAGGCCGCAGCGGATGGCGCCCATGATGTTGGGCGTGCCTCCTTCTTCGCGGTCGTACAGAACCTGGCAGTATCTGACACTGATTGGAGGTAGAAAAAACTACCTATGCATGTCCTTGTTGACGTAGAAAATAGTACCGCCGCCGGGCTGGTTCGGGACGTCGTTCACGAGGAAACGCTTCTTGAGGATCAGAAGGCCGGGACAGCCGACACCGCCGATCATCTTGTGGGGGGACATGAACAGCGCGTCGCAGTAGTCCTTCGGGTGGATCGACGTGTTGTTCATCATGGGAGCCTCGTGGGAACACGCAGTGGCGCAGTCCCAGCAGATGAATGAATTCTCTTCGTGCACCAAGATATTGATCTCCGACATCGGGGTCACCACGCCCGTCACGTTGCTCACGTGGTTCAGCGTCACGATTCGCAAGGGACTGATCATCACATCGTCTCCACACAACTCACCGATCGCTGTACTTCTGCAGCTTTCCGCGCAGATCGTACGTGTCCAGGCAGCCGTCCTCGTCCACACCGATCTCCACGTAATCACAATCGGCCTCTCTCCACGGCAGCAGGTTGCTGTGGTGCTCGTAGGGACCCACGAACACAATGGGTCGCGTGGGGTCGTCCGAGACGGGCTTCACAGTGCGACCCGTCGATTCGGACACATCGGTCTTCCAGGAGCTCGCGTCACCGTCCGTGTGCGTACGCTGGTGGAGACGAAGGTCGCCGGGCTCGCTGAAGCTCAGCGGACAGCCGGGGAAGGAACAGTGCAACGGCTACACTCCTAAGGGATGGAACGGAAAGACTCACCAGCTCCGTCGTGTTGAACGCCGTTTTCTTCTTTTCAAGACCAAGAATGCGCACAAACGCGTTCACAGCGCCCGTGCATCCGTTTCCCGTGAACAGAATGACATCATTGTCCGTGCAGCGGTACTACAGCATTACGGAAGGAACCAATAACGACGGTGTCGCGAACAATGCCTCTCGCCTCTTCACGGAAGCAGCTCGACTGGATGCCGACGAACGACGACGACGTGTGCGTGTTCGAATACACGGGAAGCACTTCCTTCGCGAGATAATCCTCTATCGACTTCACAGCCTTTCCCGACGCCGCGTAATCTGCGTACGTCTGTCTGTGCGACTCGAACGGGCCGTCGATCAAAGCATCTCCTCCAACAAGGTTATCGGCAATGTTCTTCGCCAATTCCATCTTGGACTCGTTGACCTTTTCGAGATACTGTTCTGTATCGTTCTGCATTTAGAGACTACCGATTCAACCTCTGCTAACAGAATTGTGACTCCAGAAGAAGCGATCGGGTTTTGGCGATTCTTTGACCCAAACACTCTCGAACAAACAGACCACTGAAACACAGCGTACACACGCTCCAGCTCTTCCTTCGCCCCCGACGTGTGAAGAACCACATACGAAGAACACATCGCTCCCTCACAGCCATTCCTCGCTATCCACATGCCGGGCTTCGGAGAAATGCATCCTGCACCGGCGCGTCCCACTGCGCGTCCAACCGTGACGTCTTCCTGATGAGTGAGAAACGGCAAGTGTCTCGCCTCCAGCAGCAGGGGAACGAGTAGCGGTCTTGAGAGAACGTACGCGCCGCCCGTGGCGTATGTCGGAATCACAGAATCGCTGCGCACCACAGAGGCGGGCACAAACGTCTTTGTCCGATTCACAGTGTTGTACGCACCGTATCGGTAGCAGTTTCCCATGTACACGTAGGATAGACGCGAAAGCGAGGGAGAGGACAGGAGGGAGGCAAGGAGAGGGAGGTTCAACACACAGTCATCGTCCGTCTTCACGAGATAGTGAAACGCGATATCGTTCGTATGCAGAACATGAAACGCGTGAAGAACGGTGAGGGAGAGCGTATGATAGGAATCCGTGTGACGCAGCTGGAGGATATCGTGAAATGTCTCACATTCTTCCTTCATGTCCCAGTCCTTGTCCACTGCCATAACGAAGAGCAGCGAAATGTTGAACCGACGCTCAAATGCACGGTAATGCTCGCGAATCGTCCTTCGTCTTTCCACATGCTGCGGCTGCGTTAGCATCAGTACTAGCACTTCCTTTCCGGAAAGGGATGGGTAGTCGGGATGATGGACCACTTCAATCGGGACGCCGTATGGGATAGGAGGATAGGAAGGATCGCTCCCCACATCAAAACAAAACGGGCTGCCATACCGCTTCTCGAGGTCTCGCTGCTCCTTCCCATGACCGCGTAATTGGAGACTGTCGGGAATGGGCTTTCCGCAAGTCGTCATCGTGCTGCGTTCAGGAGGACGGAACAACTTCATTCTATCGGCAGAATCGTCCCAGGAACGGGAGAAGAGGGAACTGTTGTTCATTGGAGCTGAAGAACGTGCAGAAAGCGTTGTGAAAACGAATACATTCCAATCAACCAACGCAATCGCCAGCACCGCACTCAATGCCAGCATCAACGCAAAATCTCTCCACATTCGCACAGGAGGATGTCGGACCTATGCCGAAGAGAACAATGATACGATATGCGAGAAACAAGGAACAGAATGAAGGGCGAGAAATAGCCCCGATTTCCGCACTGGAAAACCACATTGAAAAACACAATCCTTTGAAGAGAACAGAGATGCCTAGTGTAGCGGAGTGGGATTCCATCTACAACAAGTCGCTGGAGATGATCAGCGTACGTTTCTTCTCTCCGTCGCTGATGGGAATAGAAAGTGAGAACTGCTCTCGACCCTCGCTCGGGAACGAAGGACGTAGTCGATCTGGGAGGCGCTCACCCCGTAGTTCTCAAAGGTCCAAGCCATGCTGAATCTGATCGGCAATAGTATCAACAAAATGCAGAACGATCTTGACACGATGGGCGGAGACGCTGCCAAGTACAAATTGTGGGACTGCTTCGAGCGGCTCATTCCTAGAAACGATCGCGAGATCAAGAGACGACAGAACCTGATCGAGGGATTGAAGCGGGAGAAGGCAGGACTGTGCCTCGACTGTGATCTGTAGGCGACCTGCGACACCAACTTTGAAAAGAACGGAGGACACATTCAGGTGAAGTACGGCCTGGGACAAGAAAGTGAGAGGATAGGAACCAGCTGCTCAACATGAACTACGACGCCGAGAACTTGACCAAGCAGTCCGACGCGGATCTTCATCACATGCAGGAGCAGACGTTTGCGGGTGAGACTGGGGAGTGGGAAGTCATGAGTAGCCCAGGAAGAGGCATTAGTGGACATCAGCGACACGCTGGGCCGTCTGCACGAGATTGGAACCACCATTGGTCAGGAAGTGGATCTGCAGGTGGTGAGTGTTGTGAGCGTGCTGTGTTGGAGTAGAAGCTCCTGGACGAGATCGATTCGAACGTGAGCAACGCGAACAACAGAATGCAGCAGGAGACGCTGCGGACAAAGAAGGTGGCGAAGAACTCGGGAATGTGCAAGTGGTACGCGGTGATCGTGTTGCTACTCATCATTCTCATTTATCTCATTATCGCTTATATCAAAAAGTAATCGGATCTGTTTGTTGCAGAAACGAGGCTGTAAAAGAATTGGGACGTTTGGGCTTAGGGCGAAGTCCAGTATTTCTTTGTCCAGCAATGAGCGTTCCACCGAGTTTTGGTAGCCAGCATAAGGTGATGTCCGGTAAGAAGAGAATCATGGTTTGTGGAGGAGCCGGTTTTATCGGATGTCATCTTTGCACCCGTTTAGTGGAAATGGTAACGAATACGCGGACTTGTCACGCTGCAGGGCCACGAAGTGATTTGCGTGGATAACTTGTTGACTGGATCGAAGGACAACATCAAGCATCTTTTAGGAAAGGTGAAGCCGATTCGTCCCCTTTACCAGTAGGAGAACTTCGACTTCATTCTCCATGACATCCGTCAGCCCATCTTTATGGAAGTCGACGAGATCTACAACCTCGCTTGTCCCGCCGCTCCCATCCACTACCAAGTACGCCTCTGCGCTGTTGTTGAGAATAGACCTATCCCATCAAGACGTTCGAGTGCTCTGTCCTCGGCATTCTGAACCTCCTTCGCTTGGCGCGTGACACGGGCTGCCGTCTCCTCCACGCGAGCACCAGCGAGGTCTACGGAGATCCTCTGGTTCATCCCCAAACAGGTAGGGTTATTGAAGGAGAATGAAGCGCAGAGGAGTACCACGGCAACGTGAATCCCATCGGACCCCGCTCCTGCTACGACGAGGGCAAGCGTGCCGCCGAGTCCATCATGTTCGACTACTACCGCACGTACAATCTCGACATTCGCGTGGTGCGCATCTTCAACACCTACGGTCCGTTCATGCACCCGTACGACGGCCGCGTGGTGACCAACTTCATCCGCCAGGCGCTTCGTGGTGAGGACATCACCATTTACGGCGATGGCTCTCAAACCCGCTCCTTCCAGTACATCGATGATTTGATCAATGTGAGGAATGCTTTGGAAGGATTAGGCGTAGGGACTGGTTTTGATGATGGAGAAGGATGACGTGATCGGACCCTTCAACCTCGGCAACCCCGTGGAGTTCACCGTGAAGGAGCTGGCGGAGAAGGTGGTGAAGCTCACCGGGAGCAAGAGCAAGATCGTGTACATGCCTCTGCCCAAGGACGATCCCTGCAAGAGAAAGCCGGATATCACGCGTGCCAGTGCGTTGCGATGGGTGAAAGTGATGCGTAGAGACCGCGCTGGGCTGGGAGCCGAAGGTGCAGCTGGACGAGGGTCTGGTGAAGGTGGTGGAGTACATGAAGGGAATCAACTGGGATAATGTGCGCATGCCGAACTTGGTGAACAACATGGATACGATTATGAAGCCCAAGATCTAGTGGCTCTGTTTGTTCCCACCCGCCATTTCCATAATCGTGCACCATGAATGCCGACACAGCGGTTTCGGTGATGAAGTGCAAACTTCTGTCGGCACAGACTCTCATCGACGTGCTAAACGTAGTGTAGGAGAATCGTGGCGTCTCCACCCGTAGATCGAGCGGGGACAAGAACGAAGAGATCCGCATGGACTTCAGCGACACGGGAATGACATTCCATGTGACGGATAAAACCAAATCCCTCCAACTGTCGAGTCACATCCCTTCGACTCTGTTCGATGAATACTCGATGGGAGGCCAGACCGATTCGGTGACTTGCAATCTCGAACCCTTTTCAAAGTGCGTGTCCATCTTCGGGAACAGCAAACTGAAGATGACGACGCTCCAGATGACGTACTCGTCCGACGACAATTGCATAAAGCTCATTCTCGATGAAAACGAGTGCACCGTTTACGAAGTGACTTCACCGTAGGATGCATAGCGAGTGCCAGATCCGAACCTTGGTGTCGGTGGACGACGTCCCCGATTATGCGCCTCTCTTCACAGATGACACCACCGTACTCGTGAATTATCCTGTTCAGTGTAGCATATGGGAGCCATTATCACTCCTTCCGGTCTGCGCTGCGCACTCTCTGACATCGAATCGATGAAAACGGCAACGGAGGTGGAGATTGCGTGCCATCCGGAGGGCGGTCTCTGCTTTTCCTGCAACGATTCATCTGTAATGTTGTGATCGTAGCTTCCTTTCACGTGCAGATATGACGGCTACCTGGACAACGTCAACTCGATTCTGCTCGAATTCCACTGTCGCGAGGAGAAGAGCTGGAAGTACAACCGGCAACTCCTGTTGCGTTGCGGCAAGCCGCTGGCGCTGTCGACGAAGGTGTTCATGCGCATCACGACGGAAGGGATTATCTGTCTGCAACACTTGATCAACGACGATGCGGAGTCGCCTCTCTTCATTGATTGCTTTATCCACCCGCTCGAGGTGCTGGAGCCGTGTTTGACTGTTTTTGGGAAATGCCATGGACTGCACGCACTTCTGCCAATCCCATAGTGCCACAACAGGGTACAGAGAATTGTGTTCCTTCCGTGCGAATCAAATGGAGTCGAATCTGGTACCGATTATCACGCTACTCGTACTGCTCTTCGTCGAGCAGCTCGTGTATGGATTGTTCTATTCTGATTTGTCCTTCATCACCGCATCCTTCTTCCCAACCGTTGCCTCCCACCGATTGAGTAAGGAGTAGATGGACAAGAAGCAGCTGGGATACTACGCCGGATACCTCATCAGCGCCTTCTATCTGGGTCAGTTGCCCGGAAGCGCGTTCTGGGGATGGATTGCTGACAAGTACGGCAGGAAGAAGCCGATCGTGCTCATCGTGCTGCGTTTTCGCTCGTCTGTCCATTCAGTCCTAGTTGACACGATTTGCGTGTTCGGTTTTGCGTTTATACGCAATTACTACGTTGCGGTCGCGGTTCGCTTTGTGTGGGGATTCCTGGATGGTCACTATCCTCTCATCAAAACCCTCGTAACCGACTACAGCAATGCGAAGAATGTTGCTCGCAACACCAGTTTCCTCTTCCTGTCCGTTGCCATGGGAAAGTTGCGTTCCCTCCTCGTTATCATCCGTAGTGCCTTCTCTCCATTGCTCGGAGGATACCTATCCAATCCAGATAACCTCAGTCCCTGGCTCGTCGAGCACATCCCCATTCTCCGCGAAAAGCAGTTCTGCTTCCCTTTTCTGTTCTGCGGCTGTCTTCTCGCCTTGTGTATCTCCTTTGTGTTTGGTTCACCGTAGGCTTCTTCTCTGTTGCCTTCCTTATCAAAGAAACGAAGGGGAGCAAGGATTCGCTTCTTGCCGATTCCGCGACGGACAGTCCTTCTCTGTTCAACCGCTGGGTCGTTTTGGCCATTGTGCTCTATGGTCGGGATGGATTGGAGAGAGTCATGTGCAGGTGTTGAAGCCCTTCTCCAGTGCTCGTTCGATTCGTTGGCATCGCTGTGGCTGTCCACTGACACGACGGTAGGCGGATTTGGATGGAATGCGCAGCGCATCGGCAATTACCTGTGCTTCGTGTGTCCCATGCAAGCAATGAACTGTATTGATTTCGTACAGTATAACAAGCCTAGTGGTGCTCTTTCCGGTTCTCGTCAAGGCAGTCAATCCGACCTGGACGTACCGGCTCGTCGTGATTATCCAAACCATTGATCTCTTACTGACACCATTCGTTTCCTATGCGAATGAAACTGTACTCACCGTCTCCGTGTTGTACATGTGCATGTCCTGCTTCCATCTGTGTCGCGTCCTGCTATTCAAATATCCTTGACTCAGAATGCACGGTTGCTTAACGAACACCACCGCCATTATCCTCATCGCCGACCATTCCAAGCAGGAGAATCGCGGCAAGTTATATGGCATCAGTCAGATGATTTGCGGCACGGGGCGCTTCATTGTTTCCTTCTTAGAATCGCCCTCATGGCTAGGGACCTCCCATTGTCACGAGTCTGTTCGCGTGGAGCATCGAGCACTCTCACTCGTTTCCTCTGGATCACTGTTTGAGTTTCTTCCTTCTTGCCACGGTTTCTGCCTCCACCATCGGAATCGCGTGGTTTCTTCCCTAATCGTGTGTTTGTTCAAACAGTACAAGGGAAAAGGGAAAATTACACGAATCCGCCCATCAGCTGTCTTCGTGCCGCTATCCGCTTGAACACTAAGGCATTCTGAACGCTCTCCACCGGTAGGTGAGGCTTCTCGCGGTCCTTCTCTTCCTCCGCCATGTGAAGCAGATCCGTATGAAACCGATTCCGAACCTTGATCTCCACCTCCTTCTTAAACGGTGTCGAATACAGCGCAATCCACCCCTCCATGTCCAGCTTCTTTCCGTCCTTCTCTTCCTCGCTCTCTCTCTCCCTCTTCGTCGGAATGCTGAATGGCTTCTTCAGTACTGCGCTACACGGAAGCGACGTGCGCTGAACGGGGTGGTCTCCGAGCCACACACCGTCCGTCGGTGTCGCAATATCGATCTCCTGAGACTGATGCTTCATCTTCGTGGGGACAAATCTGTGGGATGGAGGGGGCAGCTACAGGTCAGAGGAAGACAAATCCAAGTACAGGAATCGAGGGTGGCTGCGAGGCGCGCTGGTAGAAGGCGATCACTCTACGCTTCATCCAAAACACGTGCGCACCACTTCGGATTCGTGCGGATCCCTCGCATCGAGAAGTTCCGCAGCTTCATTCGCTCCATGCTCACGCCGCGACTCAGCGCCACGTACGTCATGCCCACCTCGAACACGCCATGAAGATCCACATCCAACAGGTCGATCGTCATTCCCTGCGATTTGTGGATCGAGATGCCCCACGCCTACGCTTCACGCCTTCTCTCCTTCCAAACCAGCTTCAACGGCAATTGCGATCGGCGAGCGACCGTCTTGTCTCCCAGTTCGATGACGAACTCCTTCCGTTCAATAGGCTGCAAAATCTCGCCAGCGGAGGTGAAGAAGCGGATAACAGGAATCTCTTGCTCGGACTAGATCTGACCGCATGATTCAATTCCCACTTCTCTGTCCTTTGTAAAGGAATCCACGACGCCGCGACTCCCGTTCACCAGACCGCTTTCGACGGACAGGTTCTTCAGAAGCATGACTTGTGCGCCCTCTTTGAGCAGAAGGACGCCTGGTGCCTGGCAGTTCTTCTGGAGCTGCTTCAGATAGACATCGCTGCCCTCATCAACCGCGCGGTAGGTAACGGCGTGGGAAGACGACAGGCGAGAGAGAGCTTGCGTGTTGTACTGGTCCACACTCTCGTTGAGAGCGAAGAGTCTAGACATGAATCGTGGCGGGAAACGCAACTTGGTGGGAACGATCATCCCTGAGCCCAGCGTGTTCCGCTCGAGTTTCATGATCAGTCCGCGACTCCGCTGACTCACCTTCCCCTACACGGAATCATCGCGCTCCAACGCTCACATATCGAATGTCGCGCAGCAGGCACTGAAACTCCTCGTCCTTCTGACGAAACACCTTCTTCATAATCAGGGTTCGCTACCAATCACGTCCATCATCGACTCCCACCTGAATCACCGTGTTCCAGCACTCGCTCTCGAAGCAGTAAATGACGCCGTTCTTGCCCAGGCCGACGGGCGGGAGCTGGAAGAAGTCGCCGCACGCGATGACTTGGATCCCGCCGAAGCAGCTCTCATCCCCGCGGATCCGTCGGGACACGGCTTCCAGCTTGTCGAAGAAGCGGCCGTCCAGCATGGATATTTCTACGGGTGATACTCCTTCTTGAAGAAGACCATCGATGATCAACACTTCGCAGTCTTGCCACCGCTTCTTCGCCTTCTTGTTCTGAAGAACGCGGTGGACACACTTCGTAATGCTGTCGTCTCCCAGTCCAAGACTGGCAAACGAGTGAAGCGTTGTGCCACCGATGTTGCACGCGGCGATTCCGGTCGAAGCGGTAACAAAAACGTGATTCGCGCCGTACTTCTCCCTCAGCCCAGACACGATGAGACGCAACACGTAGCTCTTTCCCGTTCCGGCATCTCCGGTGAAGAACAGACTCTATTCGTAACCGAACGCGCTCGTCAGAACATATCCCTCCATCGCTGCATTGTACACTTCCTTCTGATCCTCCGACAGTCCCGAAACAACACTGTCCTCCTGCAGCTCGCTCGACGATTCTTCCACTTTGGACTCCTCTTCGATTCTCTTCACTTCGTCACTATCGCTGAAACGCACGTCTATTTCGTACTAGAACGCTTGCGACATGTTGTCCAAATCCAAAAGATCGTCCGAAATCACCGTTGTATGTGCACTGCTCGGATTCTCGCTCTGACTACGGGTAATGGAATGGGAACGCGCTTCACAATGAATTGTTCATTCATGCATAAAAGGGAATGAGGAACAAACAGAAAATGGCGGGAAAGGGCGTTTCATTGTGTGTTCAACAAACGATTCTATTCTACATCCTATCGTTCTTCTTCGGAGTCTACAGGGTCAGCAGGCCATATCAGTCCCCACAATCACAGATCGTAACTGTCCCAAAAGCGATTTCTTCACCGGACTCTCGTACTTCGTCCTCTTGAACGCGTTCTCCGGTCTCTCCGACACGGGCTCCACTTCCTCTCTCTTCTCTTCCTCCGGCTCGAGATGGTACGCAGGTTCGGTAATCGCGTCTCTCCTACGTGTAAAGCTATATCCAAATGCCAACTTTACCGATACCGATTCCATGAGACGCGATTCAAACGACGACGGAGGAGGACCCTCAATCACATCACTCTTCTTCTCGATCATCTCATCAATGCGGTCCGCCAGGTCCATGTGGTTCGACTTCTGCGCCAGCTACCCCTCACTCCACTCCCCACCCCAAACAATCGCCGCCTTCTTCAGCGCCGCCGTCGTGTTGAGAAGACTGCACAGGTACTCAGCACGCAGCAGTTGGTTGCTTCCGATCTCCGTGTTCAGCTGGCGCAGCAGCATCTTGTCAAACCCGATCAGTTCACTTCGCTCGATGGGCGCCGTCTCGCTGAGCGAGGACAGTTCGTAGGACTGGAGAAGGAGCGTCTTCTCGAACTGCGTGGTGGCGGCGTGTTTGGCCTGTGAGTGATGGTGTGAGTGGTGGTGTACGCAAAGCGGCATATCAATGTCCATGACAGAGAGGAAGGGACGAGGGAGTGTGGGAGGCACCGCCGCCGCAGAAGGCAGCAACACGAACTTCAACGACTGCATCGACAGTGCGACCAACCAGCAATACGGTACTATGAATGATGATGTGGACTCGCTCTCACAGGACTCGCTCTGTCCATGCTTCTCGCGCATCACGTGCTTCACGTTCATCAGCACCACCCACTCCTTGTCGTCCATCATCACCTCCTCGCTCGACAGACTCAGGCTCGTCAGCACGCGGATCACACACCCGCTGTCGTATGTCGCCACACAACCCTCCTTCGTGAACCCAATCCACGTCAGCGACGCGTGGTGCGACAGTGGCAGCGGTCCGTGGTACACACGTCGGAACGGCGCCGTGGAATACAACAGCAGCTTCAGATTGGACACATCTATTCATCACATCACCCGCGCGTCTCCACCCTCGAGAGGGTACGAGTCCTCGT
Source organism: Blastocystis sp. subtype 2 (assembly GCA_027406325.1). Classification (NCBI taxonomy): domain Eukaryota; class Bigyra; order Opalinata; family Blastocystidae; genus Blastocystis; species Blastocystis sp. subtype 2. Next base: position 28,979 of record JANPWJ010000365.1, read on the forward strand.
ACACGATCGCCAGACGGTTCCTGCTTCCCACCAGTGTGACGATGTGATCGCAGGGGTGCAGAATGCTCAGCTGCACGCCACTCACGCTCCAGCTCCGCACGTATCCCCGCGAGGTCACCACGAACACCATCGTGTCCGAACAAGCCACCAAATCGGGCAACTCGCCTGCCGGCAATTCCACCCGCCAAAAGGCACGTGACGTCCACGAATCAAACGCGCGGTACAGAATCACTCTACACTTCACCTCTCCACTCCACAAATACCCCGTATTTCGTCCATTCTCTTCTTCCTGCACGCCTCCAAAAATCGCCCCCTTTTCTGACAACGACCCACACACAATGTCATAATCCTCCGTGAAGAGCAGACGGCGTCGCTTCGTGTCGTTGAACTCGATCTCGATTGACGACTCGCCCTCGTTCAGACGCTTCACGATCAACCCCACCTCGTTCCACGCCAGAAAACAGCGCTCCTGCTCCACGTCCGTTGAGGCGGGCATGAACTGGTTGTGGAGGGCGGTCTAGTCCTCACATATGGCCCCTAATCTCACATTTATCGGGACACCCACGTCCGGTTGGTACCCATCGAAGGCGTCGTCCGTCGAAATACCTGGGACCCCATCGCGCACCTCGGGCACCGTTTCCTTCTCCACAGGAGCCTCCCTCCTGAGTTTGCGCACCGTCACAACCTCCTCTTCTTCCTCTTCTTGCATGACCTTGTCAGACGGCGGATTGGCTTGGAGAGTCGTTGTCTCGACAGCTGGAGCCTTCTTCTCGACACCGCTCAGCATGCCTTCGGGGATGACGTTCTCGAAGCGAGTCAGGTGCACGTCGCAGTCCAGCACAAGGAGCGAACGACCGTCTAGTCGTGAGAGGGCGGGAGAGGAGATACCCTCGCACCAGGTGAGGCTGTTGAACTCGTCCGTGTCGAGGGAGAGGCGCTTGATCTCTGTGTGCGCCTGCGTGTCCAGAACGATGACCTGAGGGTGAATGCCCGATTGACAGCATCTACGCTGTACGCGTACTCCTGGGTCTCGGTGATGTAGGCGACGTACACTCCGTTCGGAGAGATCGCGACGAGCTGGATCGGACGGCTGCCGTCGGAATGAAGGGAGGAGGCGGAATTCCAAACGCCACGCTAGAATCAATGCACGGAAGAACTCACTACCTCAATCAGATCCACTTTGGACTCGAATGGAACTGCCAGGAAGTCTCCGGCTTGCGTCCACGAGCATGAGAGCCGCTTCACGAACTCCTTGTTCAGATACGGCTTGGCTGTTACGCACTTCCCCGATTCGATTTCCCACACACGCAGCGTGCCATCCACTCCCAGACTGCTCAAGTACTGATCCCGCGGATCGAACACCACAAAACAGACTCCGCCCTGGTGGCCGATGAGAGATTTCACCGTTTCCCTCCGCTCAATCCCGACCACCTCAATCTTGCTATCCTTCGTGGCCACTGCTCTAGCCGTCACCAATGAGTATTACGATTCCTACAGAAGCTTTCCGTCGTGACTCACGTCCATACACGTGATGGACTGCGTGGTATTCCACACCACCTCCCTGAATTCAAAAGAATCCAGCTCGAATGAGCGAATCGCGTTGTCGCTGCACGCAATAAAGCACCGTTTCAGAAGGAGACTCGACGTGCAGGTAACGGGCTCAAATGTCAGGTTGGACACCTCCTGACTCACTATGGAGTCCTTTTCGAATGTGTGCTTCACGACCTACACACTAAGGAAGCGAGACAAGACAAACGCGGGCATCTCCGCCAACCGTGAAAACCAAGTTCGGCTGGCCGCTAGGAACGAGACCGCAGTACCCCTGTGAGTGAATATGCTGAGATTGGATCTCCATTCAAATCAACACTGTCAAAGCCACGATGCGAGTTCAACAAATCCGCAAGTGTACAACTGAAACGTTAAAATGGAAAACTCAAAACCGTCTTGTCGTCCGGAATTGCTCAGAGAGAAGCGCCTTCTGCTTCGCCTCGAACGACTTGATAATGCTCCCTCGTCTCGTGATCTCCGCGACCGCCTTTGCATACAGCGCTTCGAGCTCCTTACAGCGAGCACACGGTTTCCGGGAAAGCGCGTCGTTCTGGGAAACGACCTCCTTGCTGAAGGCGATGAGACGCTCGTTCTCTTCACGCAACCGCATCATGATGGAGATCATGCCATCACGCTCCTTCTTTGCCTTCAAGAGAGGAGCTGCATGTTGTCGTATTGCTAAATACGATTTCATGACTTCGGTCAAAAACCCCTCCCGATTCGAGACTGGCTCACAGACCACAGACTCTTCCGGACTCCACTCAGCGACTATCGAGTTCTATAACTCATTTGTGGGTTTCGATCCATACGACCTCGCTGATCATCTGTTTCAGCAGAGAGTTCCAATCAGGCACGCCTTCCGTCCGCAGCTGCGTTTCGATGCGATGCAGCTGGCTGATTGCTCCCTCCGAGCTGTGTGTTCCCACGACAAGACGATGCAGCGCATTCACCTCCGTGGACACCGTATTCCAGTACAGCTCGCGCTTCTCGAAACCAGCAGCCTTCGAGCACCACAGATAGATCCTCTTCCGCTTCTCATCCTCCGATAGGTCTCCATCTGCTTCGGGAAGAACAAGCGCGGACAGTTTCTGCAGCCACTGTTGGTTCTTTTGCTCCTTTTCCGTGAGAAGAGAGTGGTTTTGCTTCTCTTCGATACGAGCGGAGTGATTCGGTTCCTCTCTAATCGCCTCAGCGGCTAAGCTCGCTGACTCCTCCTTCACTTCCAGCTGTTTCCTCTAATCGTAACCACTACAATATTCAAACACCGTCGTTTCCAGCTCTGATTGAGCGCGATGGAGTTGTTCCTGCAGTAACTGGACGGAAGGCTGGTTTGTCTCTGTTGCATTCAGTCGTTCCTGAAGCGTGTCTCGCTCCTCCTGCACATCAAGAGCCATCCTCCAGTGCTCACCGTTAAACCTTCAATTATGTGTTGTGCCTCCTCGATGAGCTCGTTCTGCTCCACAATCGTTTGATGCTGCTGTTCATTCTCCTTTCTGAGCTGGAGAAGAGTATTTGATAGCCTATAGGTGTGACAAGTCAAAACAAAAAGGATACAATCCGTTTGTCGCGTCATACAGAGACTGTTCCAGAAACTCGATTCGCACCTTCAGTTCCGCATTCTCTCGATACAGCTGTTCATTCACCTGGTCCTGCGAATCAAAGGAAAAGAGTGAGACAGACACTTGACAGACTTCCTCCAGTTCCCATCCCACTCTCTCCAGGAAAGGGCGGAGCGGCTGGAAACGAGCTCGTCGAGTTATTCATCTTGGGATGAGGAATTGTGAAAGAAGGGTGTTTCTCATCAAATCTCTATTCACATCGTGCCTAGTCCTATTGGGATACATAGACAATGCTGAATCCGGCTTCTATTCAATTCACGCGGGACCCTGAGAACTCTCTTCAATTCACCTTGATTCAAAGAGTAGCAGGATAGAAGATAATTCCTACTGAAAGAAAGCAACACAGAGAGACCAATCCCAACACCCCATCGCCACTTCCATAGACACGCTTTATATCGTTTTCCCGCTGTGTTGTATCTCCGAAAACACAGATTCGTTGGGCGTATCCCAACATTACCCTTTGTGTGACCCCCAACAATGACTGTCAAGGGGGTCGCCTTTGTGTTAGTTCCGTACAAGAGATTTGTACAGTTTATTGTTTGCAATGAGCGTGAAACAGGAAGTGCTCGTCAGCTGGGACAAGGACAGAAAGTGGGAAGAAGTGTGGGTGGTTTTTGCTAAGAAATCACCCCTAGCAAGACTGTCAAGAACGAAATCGTCGATAAATCCGTCACCACGGTCGTGAAGCCCGGAGTACGCTACTGGTTTACGGAGCACGGAGGATCCAAGCAGTCGCTCATAAGCGAAATCGGTGCGCTCTTCCTTTCGTTCTTCTTCGCTGGCATTGTTCCCCTTTTGATCATCCTCTTCTTCATCGGTTGGCTCTCCAAGAGAGCGAGGAGTAGTCCCTCTCTTCCCCGTTCAACGTAGTCATCTTCCTCTCCTCCTTCCTCACGCTTCTCATTCCCGTGAAGGTGTACGACATTACAGTGCTGAAGTGGAAGCTCTGGGACTGTCTGTACGACTACTTCTCATAGTATGCGTTCTCCGACTCGGTGATGGAATAGCTCTATGATTTTTGACGACGGTTTTGACCCGAATCGTCACTATCTCTACGCCCAGTACCCACATGGAGTGTAGTCCCGTTTTCCTTCTCGTAAGTCGTAGCGCACCCATGGCGTCTGCGATTTCGGGAACGGGTCTTCCTCATTTCAGTCCAACCATTCCCTGCTACATATCCTATTGAAACTCCATCCGATGCATTCCTTCATTCCACTCGTTGACGACGGAGAGCGCGCTCATCGTTCCAGTGTACTCCGCCATCATTCGCTGGATGGGCTCCATCAAGGCGACGAACAAGCGTCTGCGCCAGGCTCTCGTCGAGGGCAGCTGCAACGTGGTGGTCGACGGAATCGCGGGAATGTACGTGAACGAGCCCGATAAGGAAATGGTCAAGTTTTCTGGCAGAAAGGGATTCATTCGCGCCGCCGTGGAGACGGGCACGCCCATCGTCCCTGCCTTCAATTTCGGTAATTCTCGCCTCCTTACGCTGGTTCCCAAATTCCTGGAGAAGCCCGCGCGCAAATTGCAATGCGCGATGGGCATCATCGTCGGTCGTTGGGGTCTCCCCTTCCCTAAGAAGGTGATGATCATGACGGTTGCGGGAAAGGCCATCGAGGTGGAGAAGATGGACCGGAACGACCCGCGCTATGCGGAGTACGTGGACGAGGTGCAGCAGAAGGTGGCGGACGAGTTGCAGAGAGTGTATTATAAGTATCGCTGTGTTTATGGATGGGACAATCGTCCTCTCGAGATCTACTGACCTGTTTGCTACAAACACACGCATGATACAGTTACAGGGGCGAGCGCTTGGAGCCCTTGAAGACGTCGGGGCGCATGGACGAGTCCACCACCGTCGACGCCAGCAACGAGGGGTGGAACGAAAACTCGTTCGCCAGGTTCTTCCACACGCCCTGGTCGTAAATCGGGTTGCTGAAGGTGAAGTTGTTCTTGCGGTACTCCTGCGTCGTCATGTTGTGCATGATGAGACGCAGGTGCAACACACTCACCACGCACAACGGAATCGACACCACCAGCATCACGATCGCCAGCAGAGCCGCGACGAAGTGGTGTTGGAGCAGCAGGAGCAGTCTGGCGCCAACGGAGGTCTAACGAGTAACGGAGACGCAACCAACGACAACCTTCTGACGCGCGTATTCCCGCCACAGCACGGCTCCCAGCGAGAGCGCGCTGCTCCACAGGAACAACACAGACAAACTCTAGAGGTGAGAACGTGTGACAGCGACTACCGTGAACAAGAAGAAGTATCGGTGATTGCGCAGACCCACACAGTTGCTCACCCAGGGACAGTGGTGGTCGTACTTCATAATGCAGCTACGAGATTACCGACACCCCACACTCCCACCAATCGCAAAAGCGACAGTGCTGCGTGCGTGGGGGCAGGTTCAGACAGCACTGTCGGCAGATCGAACAGCTGCGAACGTGTCCGTCGAAGAGAATCGAACGGGGCACGCCCGTGTACGGCGGGAGAAGAATGCATTCCCCGCGGGGAGATGCCAGGTCGGGCCCCAGCTCGGCGTTGACCCGGTTGATCATAAGGTCCACAACGTTCTATGAATTAGGGACGGTGGGAGTTTCATTCGTCACTGTCACGCGTATCGAGGTCGCCTTCGTCCGTGCCTTCGGACTCGATCGCGCCGTTCTCGAGGGAGAGCGAGGAGGTTATGCTGTGGTTGTGCTTGAAGAACAGGTTCACGATGTCCTCGTGCTAGGCATCATGATCATCCACCACACGCACTCCCTCGTACGCAGCGTAGTGCAGTGGCGTGAGCGAGTACATATCGGGGGTGAGGTCCGCGCCGTTCTGCAGCAGTCGCTCGCAGATCACGTAATCGCCCTTGAAAGCGGCAATGTGAAGCGCTGTGCGACCTTCGTTGTTGCACTCTCTAACCTAATGGATGAGTGAAGAGAAGAAGGGCGACGAGATAGTGATTCTGCAGCAACAACGAGTCAAAACGAGTGTAGTTTCCATCTGTGATGCAGATAAAGAGCTGGTGCAGCATTCGCTGAGCTATTTCTAACGAGCATCGAAGACTTTTACCAGGGGTTTCCGATATGTTCAAAACCTGCGCCGGAGTGAGGGGTGCTCCCTTTGGAATCACGCCAGGCTCTGTCAAATAGGTTGCCGAGAGACAGTAGATGCAGCTAGACTTCAGAAGAGAGGTAAACTGGTACCCGATCCATAACAGTATGTCGCACACCCAAATTATGGGGTGAAGATCCTTCCTACGCGTAAACACGAAACGTGAGCTATACAGAATGGTTTGCCCTTCGAACAGAATTAGAAGGATGATAGGGATAATATACTAGGCATTACACGCAAGGCAGAGGAATCGCGCACAAGACAATAGGTTAACGGAATCAGATCACCTTGAGAATGATCCACTAAGCATATTCCATTGCAGCACGGACGAAACGTACCCACGCCAGTTAGAAAGCGTCTCCTTTTCTTCATCCCTGCCAGTTCTTGATTCTATGCGCACACAGACGTAGGAAATGAATGCTCTCCCACTTCGTAATGAGGCGATCGGTGAAGAGAATGCCAGAAAAACAGGGTATTTCGGGGTTGAATGAAGACTGAGAATTGTGGGGGTTGTTGGGGTGGCTCATTGTCGGACTATTCCTCACTGTGACAGATGGAATCCTTTCTAGACAAGATAAGAAAGGTGACTGATCCGGGCAATGATTTGTATTTGCTGTATCTCGCGTTTTAGGCATAGAAGGAATGTGGATTTGAAACAGATTCTATACAATAATATGGACCAGTTTGTCTACTCATGCTTTGTATTCTTCATGGAATCAGGCGTGATGACGGTTGATTATGGGATTGCGGAAGTGGATACAACAAGAATCCTCGACGTCGACGATGCGGTAATCGTTCTGGGAGATAAGATGACGAAACAATTGCTGATGGTCGATACTGGGGATTTGAGTAGAGTTGAACGCAATCGGACACTCGATTTGAACTCAGCCGGAAACCGCTGGGAAGGTGATGTGTTGAATGATGGACCGTTTGGATGGGGCGTTCTGTTCAACAAAGAAGGGAAGATGGTGTATGAGGGATTCCGAATCGGTGAAGTGAATGTGTGCTATGGTCGTAGCTACTACGCTGATAGTGGAGTGGTGGAGTATGAAGGTGAATGGTGTGGTGGATTGCGGTGCGGACGGGGTATTCAGTATGACCGAAGTGGAGTTGTTGTCTTTGAAGGGGAATGGATGAACGGTGAGCATCTGGAGAGGAGTATATATCTCTCTCCAGATAATGAAGTGTTCCACAGTCGCATTGAGGAATTGATAATGAAACATGATTGTTGCAATAGTGAAGAATGGAAAGAGCTTGATTTCCGAGGATTGAGATCGCTTCAACAACTCAGTATTAGTTTTAACTGCTTCAAGCATGTGACTAGTGTTAACATAATGGACTTGGAGAACCTAGCGAGTGTACAGATAGGAAGGGAGTGCTTTAGGAAGGGAACTCTTGCAGCTGGAAAAACAAATAACCATTTCCACTTGAAGAATTGCCCAAAGATAAGGGAATTAGTCATCAAAGATTACTCATTAGCATACTACTCCGTGTGTGAGATTGAAGACGTTCCCTCTTTGGAAGTTATTAGGATTGGAGAGAGGCGTCTTTCTTGTGGGGGCTGTTGCTTCAATTGGTCTTCTTTGGAGTTGAAGAGCATTCTCATTCACAATGAGTGATGACTAGACATGCCTTCTCTCAAATTGCTTGAGTTTGGAAAAAGTACTTTTCATGACTGCTCTCATGTTGTGTTTGAGAGTGGTTTCTCATTATGAACGTGATTGACTAGATCTACCTGAATTGGAGTCCATTCAAATGGGGAAGGATTCGTTCTGTTTCAAGGATGATGAATCGAGCACACTAATCATGCGAAGTATTGATGTGATGGGTATTTGATTGACTAGACCTCCCCAAACTCTCTTCGCTTACGATGTCCCGTGATGCATTACACAAGAATAATACAACACTTGCTTGTCTTCGCATTGCTACTCTTGAAGGCATTTCCCATTTTCTGTTGATCACAAGTAGATCTTCCTTCTCTCAGTGCCGTTGAATTGTCTCCACGTGCATTCTCCAGTGTTAGGGAATGGAATGTGCGGAGTATATCATCAGTTCACCACTGTTATGAATAGATGTAGGTATTCTTGCCAATTTGGTGCTGTCACCTTTTCTGGTGTCTTCAAATAACAGCCTGGCTTCTTTCAGTTCAACGATCACTCAATTTGTTGTAAAAGATGGGCTATATAACAATCCATCATTGACTGAGTTGGATCTGAGAAGTTTTGAGTGTCTTCAGGAGATTGACATAGGGAATGACTGCTTTCAGAGTGTAGTCAGTGTGAGAATAGTGAGTCTCAAACAGTTGGTGAGAGTGACTATTGGTGATAATTGCTTCGATGGAAGTGGGAATCCTCAGAAGTGTGAGTCTTGGGCATTTCAGCTGAAGAGTTGCCCAAAGTTGCTGGAGCTGAAGATTGGCAATGACTCCTTTTGCAACTACAGTATATGCCAGATTGAGGATATGTCCTCTCTCGCTCTTATTACGATCGGAGACGATATGAATGAGTTGGGTTGTTTCAGGTATTCTTCCTTGGAATTGATGGGTCGTGTGCTTTCGAGAGTGATCATGACTAGACATGCCTCAATTACGTTCAGTTTCGATAGGGAGAAACGGGTTCTGTCGTTGTGAGCTTGTCGCTTTTGAGAGTGATTGAAACAGGAATGCAATTATGAATAGACTTGCCTGAGCTGATCTCCATTCAACTAGGGAAGAGTGCTTTCCAATTTCATAGGCACAATACTAGTACACAACTGGTAATGCGAAGTAGTGATTAACTGAAGAATTGAACCTGATAGACTTACCCAAACTGATCTCACTTGTCTCTGCCTCACCATACGACCACAACTATTCATTTCAGAATCCTCGTCATGTTGTATTTGAGAGTAACTCTCGAACTCGTCCTGCAATATGTAGATATACCATCCCTTCAAGACATCGCCCTTCCAAAGGAATCATTTGCGCTAACCACAAAGTGCTTTCCATTGGGTTAGTGTTGAGTTTGATTTAGTCATGAGTAGATGCTGGAGCTCTGATTAATCACCCAGCTATGCATCGTTTCTACAGAGTTGTTGTTCGTGATTTGAATGACTTATTGGATTTGAATCCACTCGTCTGTCAGATTCGTATTGTAGCCGATTGTTGCAATACAAACATATCCGTTTTGGATTTGAGTAAGTATACGCGCCTAGAACAGTTAATAGTTGGAAACAACTCCTTCAATTGTGTTACTGAAGTGAAGTTGATTGGGCTGGAAGAGTTGGAGAGTGTGGTCATTGGGCCGAATTGCTTTGTAAATAAGAGTAACCGTGAAACAACGGGATGTTTCTATCTGAAGAATTGTCTCAAGTTGAAGGAGTTGTGGATGGGTCGTAATTCATTCTCTGATTATTCTGTGTGTGAGATTGAGAACGTGGATGCGTTGGAAACGATTGCGATGGGTGATGCGCATTATTGGAGTGGTTGTTTCAATCGGTCGTCTTTGGAATTGAAGAGTACTCAAAGAGTGAAAGTGGCTAATGCCTAGACTTGCCTTCTCTCAAATCACTCGTCTTTGGTGGGGGTGCATTCCGTTACTGTTCTCGTGTAGTGTTTGAGAGTGATTGATTGTGATGTGAGTGATTGAATAGACTTGCCTGAATTGACTTCCATTCAAATGGGTTTACATGCATTTGAGTTCAATAAAGATGATGAATCGAGCGCACTCATCATGCGAGGTGATTGGAGAAGAGTGAATTGATTGGCTAGATCTTCCCAAACTCACCATACTGACTTGCGAAGGACCAATCTCCTCTTCCTTTCAATACCCGCGAAAGGTCATTCTAGCAGGTGACTCACTCATCGAACATATCATTCCTATAGACATGCCCTCATTACCACAGACTACGTTGCCAAATAAGAGTCTATGTTGTGTCTCCACTCTTATCACTTACAGTGCAACTCTTGACACCGAATCATGACTAGATATTGGTCAGTTGGATGTCTCTTCTACTGCCAGCACTTCAAGTCTCACACCGCGCCATTACTATTCACGGGAATTATCATCTTTGGATACGAGCGTTACTCACATTTCCATTGACAATGGGTGCTGCAATGAAGAGGAAATGATCGTCCTCGACATGGTTACATTTGCGAAACTGAAGAAGTTGAGGATCGGAGACAAATGCTTCAAGAACGTGGAGAAGACGAAGTTGATTGGCATGATGGAATTGGAAGAGGTTGTCATTGGAGCAAACAGTTTCACAAGGATTAAGAGAGAGGCGAACGGTGCGCTCTACGTGAAGAATTGCCCAAAGCTGAGAGAACTGAAGATTCGTCACTGGTCCTTTTCAGACTATTCCGTCTGTACAATTGAAGACGTTCCGTCCTTGACAATGCTTGAAATGGCCTCTTTGGTGCCAGCAGATTCTTGCTACTGCTTCTGCTACGCTTCATTGGAGCTGAAGAGTGTGATTCTCCAGGCAATGGTGATGCATAGACTTGCCTTCTTTGAAAGCCGTTGTGCTTGGCGGACATGCCTTTCAGTACTGTTCTCGTGTTGTCTTTGAGAGTGGCTCTTTCTCCGTCAGTTGACAGAATAGACTTGCCTGAATTGCAGTTCATTCAAGTGGGGAATCGATCCTTCGAGTTCCTTAACGACTCCCAATCGTCGTTGATAATGCGAAGTCGTAATACCAGCAGAGAAATGACGGAACAGATTTGCCCAAACTCGTGTCTTTCGTCGCTTTTGGAAGTGGGTCGTTGCAGTATCCCTCTTCCGTTATCCTCGCGAGTATAGTTAGTGTGTTGGAGTTACGAATAGACCTTCCATCTCTTTCCACACTTTCTCTTCCAAACGAGGCATTCGCAAAAGCAGTGGAATGCAAAACGATGAGTAGGAGTGTTGCGACTGTTTGATCTGAAGACATCGGAGTCCTCGAGAAGCATCCCGTTTTGGTTGAACGCAAGAGTGCTTTTGTTTCTGATGCAATCCTGGGGCTGTCTGACGCAACAGGTACTCAGTTCGTTGTTGATGCTGGCTCCTGTAATGATTCAAGCATAACGGAACTGGATTTGAGTGGATTTGAGAAGATGGAGCGATTCGAAGTCGGAGATGATTGCTTTGAGTGTGTGAACGAGCTGAGGCTGATCGGATTGCGTGAATTGGAGAGTGTGGTGGTTGGAATGAGCTGCTTTACAAAGAATGACGACGAGGATCCCAACCGTCGTTTCCTTTTGAAGAACTGTCCCTCCTTGAGAGAATTGAGGATTGGGTGTTATTCCTTCTCTGACTACACAGTGTGTGAGATTGAGAATGTGGATGCGTTGGAAGTGATAACAATGGGTGAAATGAATACGTTTCGCAGCCTCAACTTCAGTTGTGCTTCATTGGAGTTGAAGAGTGTCTTCATCTAGACTGTGTGATAACTAGACATGCCTTCTCTCAAATCCCTCGTCTTTGGCGGCTACGCATTCCACGATTGTTCTCGTGTTGTGTTTGAGAGTGGTTTCTAATCATGAAAGTGATTGATTAGATCTACCTGAATTGGAGTCCATTCAAATGGGGAAGGATTCATTCTGTTTCAAGGATGATGAATCGAGCACACTGATCATGCGAAGTACTGATGTGAAGTACATGTAATTGACTAGACCTCCCCAAACTCACCTCGCTCACAACACTCAGTGTGGACAGCTCCACATTTGCTTATCCTCGTCACATCGTCCTTGAGGGTGGTTTTGCTCTGTTATCCCTGATCACTAGACATGCCCAACCTCACAACCGTGTATCTTCCTCAGATGCTCTTCCTGTATGTCACAACGTGGACCCATAAGAGTAGGTTACTTCCCAATACTATGATTCTGCAGATACTGGAACTCTGCTGAAGCCTATCCAAACCCTGCTCGAAGACACGAGCACTACGTTTGACTTGGCAACGCTACTCCCCTTCCATAGAGCCATTCTCACACACATCGTGACGGGCGACAACTGTGGCAACGACAGCAGTCTGGTGTCGTTGGACTTCACCGAGTATTCTGGCGTTGAGAGCATTTCCATCGGGAATCACTGCTTCTCCTACGTGAAAACTGTGACGATAGCGGGACTGGCGAAACTGAAGAGCGTCGTAATTGGCAAGAAGTGTTTTATGGACGAACAGTCGCTCGACGGGCGCTTTCAGCTGAAGGATTGCTCGAGTGTGGGAGAATTGAGAGTGGGCGAGCGTTCCTTCATGCTCTTCTCAGCGTGCGAGATTGAAGACAATCCTTCGATGACTCTTATTGAGATGGAGAAGATGGACAATCCAAGCTACAGTTTCTGGAATGGGTCGCTGGAGCTGAAGAGTGTGGTTGTTCACAACGACTTAGGATTAGACATGGCCTCTCTCAAATCACTGGAGTGTGGTGAATCGGGGTTTCAGGGTTGCTCATCTGTCGTTCTTGAGAGTGGTTTCAGTTCATTGGAGTGATCGACTAGACTTGCCTCAGTTGAAAGCGATTCGATTGGGAAAGGACGCATTTTGCTTCAAGGATGTAGAATCAAGCGCGTTCACAATGCGAAGTACCGAATTGATGAAGAATTGAAGGACTAGACTTGCCCGCCATCACCTCCATTGTTTCTGTGGACGGAAGTCGTTCTCTTTTTTATCCTCATCACGTCGTCATCGAAGGTGGACTCAATGGAGAATGGCGTGATGATTAGGTGTTCCTACTATCAAGACTATTCGTCTCGGTGGTGGCGCTTTGCAGTATTATCGACAGCAAAGAGTTCGCAGTGACGAATGATTTGCTTAGTCTTTTTCCTTTTCCTCTTTTGCAGTAGTCTTTTCTTTCGTTCTGTTTGGTTGTAATCAAAGTGAGGTAGAAGGCTTGGTTTTGAACCAATGACACTTCTTTGTCCTCTCACGTGCATCCAGATTTATCAGGACGCTGTTTACACTCACAATCCATTTCATCCAAGCCCAAAGAAGGAATGATCATTGTCGTGAAGTGAAAACGAAACAGCTCAATACACTAAATCAACACTAATGCTTTCTCTTCCGATTCTTGTCGTAATCACCCCGGATCTTCCTAGAGCGGTTCTTCGCGAAGTGCTGACGAGGTCTGTCTCTTCCCTTCTTCAAATCAAACGTTTCCTTCTCCTCCTTCTTCTCCTCCTGTGTAATCGACACCTCGCTCACCTTCTTCGGCTTTCGCTTCAGTTCCTGCTGACGCAGCACGTTGTGGTTCGAAATACCGAATTCCACAATGAGGCGCGAGGCAGATTCGCCATTCTTCCGCTTGGGCAGCTCCATCTTCTTTAAGTGTTCCATATCCTACTACTAACCCAGTTCATCATATCCAACCAGTTTCGCCAGCACATGGGGATCATTCTCGATTGTCTCTCCACACTTCTCGTACAGGTCCACCAACGACTTCGCGTTAATGCACGCCCACGCGTACGCAGGATTGTTGTTC
>JANPWJ010000370.1:0-10621 GCA_027406325.1 Blastocystis sp. subtype 2
TCCTGGCGCTGTCGAGAAACGCGGCGGACGAGCGCGCTGCTCCGGAGAGCTTCGAAAGTGTTATTAAGCAATAATGATTGATGAGGCTGTTTCTTTTCCATTGATTGCCAAACAACGGTGCTATGGTTAGAGATCTGATTCCGGAGAACGAGTACGATTCGCGTAGACGGGAATAGTCTCCGTTGAAGTGTAGTGATCCTCGGATTGTGGGACAAGGTGAACACGTGGGGCTGGGGAAAATTCGCAACAATTACTTGTGCACAGTGATTTCGTAGATTCCTCTCGCGGAATGCTTTGAGCTTTTCAACGTTCCTGAATCGTCGCATCTTGAGGAGCGTCTTTCGAACAACTTTATATACTATCGCATGAATTACCTGGCGCTGTATGCGGGAATGGTGCTTCTCGTGGCGTAGCGATTCTTCTCCTTCGTAAGACTTAGAATGACGTCTCCCGTGTTTGCTGCCTTCGATCTAGTGCTCTTCATTCTGTGGATGTAGAATCGCTCCTTGATCGTGAGTGATAGGATTCCCTTCGTCGTCGTTCCTCACCCCTTCGTTGTGGGAGAGTATCGCATCACTCCCTCGTGCATCGTGGCTGGAACGGCTGCCATTACGGGACTGTCCTTCCTGTTGCGCCCCTCCTTCTTCGCCTATTTCCTCATGTTCCATCTTCTGTACATTCTTCGTAAGTACTGCCTCGCGGACTCATGGCTAGTGATCGGGCTGCACATGGCGCTTCGGAATGACAGCATCAAATCAAGAGCGCGCGTCGCGGTCAACGAGAAGCTGAAGGAGTTCGTGCACTCTAAGTACGATTGTTTCCAGAAAACACAACACTTCGTCCTGCGATCGTGTTGGCACTTCCAGCACACATCGTTCTGTTTGAAGTTGGGTGCTCCGCACTACGCGTTAATAGGGAGCATATGCATCACCGAGCCGCACTTCCAATCCCTGTCCAGCGCATTCACATTATCCTCCTCCTTTGGCTCTTTCGTTTCTTTCGGCTTCTTTTCCTTCTTCTCATCGAGCACGGTTCTGAAACTCAGTCTACCGTTGATTCGCAGCACAAAGCAGACCCATTGAGTTCCTTCCAGTCCGGAATGACAGCAACGCCACAGACACCCTTGTTCACGTCGACGTGGACGCAGATGTCTCCGTCGCGAAGAGAGACGGGATACTTGGTACCATCGATCAGTGGAGCCATGCCTTGGATGAACGCTTCCTTGTCGAATGTGTCGTTGTTGCGACGCTTGATTTGACAGAACCACTACGCGTGAACGGGGTTGGAGAGAATGACAGTGGAGCCTTCTCTATCCTTTGTGAAAACAGAAGGGATCAACTCCTTCACTAAGGAGAGAACTTCGTCGATGTGAGCATAGCAAGTGCGCTCGATTGGGATGATTCTGGCAATGAAGCGGGATGAAGCCACCCCCGTTTCCTTAATCTTCTGAAAGAGGTGCTTGACAAATAGAACGGGATGGATGGACTCGTCCATGATGCGAATGAACACGATGCCCTTCATTCCCTAGTCCATTCAATGTAAACTCATATGTATACAAGATCCAGTCGCATGAACTTCTTCGGAGTACTCTTGCTCGCCAAGTCAGCCAACTCTTTATCAATGTCCTGTTCAATGGGTTTGTCCGTATCTATTTCCATCTCTTCTGCATACTATAGGTGAAGGGAGAGGAAAGCAGTCACATCCTCCAAAAGACGATACACCTCCTTCGCTGCCATGCTCTCCTTGTTCCTGTCACAGGTGATGAATACTCCCCTGCATCCGTGACCGAAGATGGTAGTGGGGTTGTTTTCACTCTACGACATGATCCATGCACTCAGAAAGGACGGAATTGAGTTTCCTTCTCTTTGGTTCTCCCTCCATCCCCTCCTAGACGGTTTTTGATTCTCTGACGGGCGTGCATTCAAAGCTGTGGGACCCCACATCTCGCGAACAACAAAATGAGCCACACAACCGAAACGAAGGATAAAGAGTCCTTGTCCGTGAAACGACCCTCAAATGCCGGTTTTCGCCCCTGTGTTGATTCCTAGAAGATCAGCAAGACGCGTCTCTGTTTTGACTGGGTGAAGACGGGCTGCTGTCCCTACGGAGACAAATGCAAATTTGTTCACGGGGAGTGTGCTTTGGTGGCTGTGTTCACAAGTAGTATCTCAGAGGCGATAAACGTGTCTGAATTGATGGGCAGGAATCGCAACAATCAGGAATTGCTGCGCCAACAGTGCGAAATCCGACAGTCCGTGAAGAACCGAGAGGACCTGCTCCAGCAGTACAACGAGATCCATTTGGACAACTTCAAGCTGTCGAAGAGCTGCATGATCGATCGCTACTACACCCAGCTGTATGCCGCGGACACGAACGGCTGCACAGGGAATGACATGTATGCGCCGTGCGTAGGATTACCGTGTAGTTCCATCTGCATGCACTCAAATACGATATGCATCGTCAGTTTGGCGTTCGGACACGAGATCTTGACCAAGGGCAAGAAGTGCGTGAAGGTGGTGTTTGGCGTATGTTTGTGTAACTGCCGTGAGGGAATAGCAAAGCCGGGATCATCGCAATCTGCTGGACAACGAGGTCCAGGGGAAGCGGAAGAAGGGAGGCATTTGGGTGGACGAGTCGACCATTCTTTGCGAGATCACGTGCGACGACGGATCGGTGTACCGGATTCCGAGCTGCATCCGAGCGAGACTCGCCGAAGTCAACAACCGTCTTTTGGAGGAGCCCAACCTTCTGAACGAGAAAGTGCTTGCGCTTCGTTTCGTTGATGCCTAGCCCAGAACGGACGGTTTCATCGGTTTGTTCATCCCGAAGGTTGCCGATGTCATGAACATTCAGAAGTCGTTGCTGACCGCATCGGACTACATTCAGTTCTTTAGGAAGAGGCAGGAGAAGGAAATGGAGGGAGAGTTACCGGCATAGTTTGTTGTTTAGCGTTCCCTCTGTTTGTTGTGAGCAAGCGTCGGTATTCAAAACTGTGAAAGCGATTTGCGATTTGGCCTTGTCGGAACACATAAAGATACAATCGGCCTCGTATGCCTAACGCCGATTCTCCCGACGAAGACTACGAGCCGCCTGCGAACAGGGCGCACGATAGGGGACTGAAACGAAGAGTCCAGCAACGTAACCAGCTCAAGGCCAAACGGGAGTTGCACATGCTCGTAACATCGACGGAGGTTGTGGCGGATCAGCGATATACGTGGAAAACCAGAACGTTTCCGTTTTCGTCATGCGCTTGACCCTTTTAGAGACGAACTCAAGGAACGAATAGAGGTGCAGAAGGCGATCATGTACGAAATCGTGAATGGCGGCCGTTCGTCCATCAGGGAGGAGGAGGTTTGACAAACACGCGTTTTGCGTAACATTCTAGTACCCAGTACTTGAAGAATTCCTGCGCAAGCTTGCTCACAACGAGTTTCTTGAGCCGGCAGTAGTGGAGTTCCTTGAGCACTATGCATTCGTGAAGAAGGATTTCGCCGACAGTCAGGTGGTCAAGGGCGCAATGTACAAGCTGAAATCGAAGAAGGAGAGAGATGCCATTTCCAGTCTGGTGCAGAATCTCGTGGAGTCCATTCCGAATGTTGAGGGAAGTGTGGAGGTGTGCATTTCGGTTGAGACTGATGCGTAGCTGCTGTATCTCAATGAGAGGAATACTCTGCTCTTCCTCGATGATGCTCACGCTTCCACAGAGCTGACGAATCTCGTGAAGCAGGGATTTACAGCGCTGATGCACTACCGTTATCAGTTGATCAGTGTGAAGACCGTCCTGGGTCTGATCAACTGCGACAACGAGGCGTACAATTTCGCACCTCACCCGGCACCGTATGCTGCACGGAGCTACCAGACCATTGACGATTACATGGCAACGGATTGCATTGACGAAGACTACCGCAAGGAAGTGATGAAGAAGTTGGATAACGAGAAGTGAGGGAACAGGTCATGTGTGACTCATAGCAGCGTGTTCTGCGAGTGTCGAGAGGGAAGCCAAAGAGCCGTTTTGAATCCCGTAACGTGGAAGTTCGAGTCCGCGTGTCCGTGTGCGAGGATGAACCAGGCGTGCTCGTCGAAGTGCTCCTGCAACAAGAAAGAAGTGCCCTTCTTGGCATCAGTGGTGCATTCAGATATGAGTGGCATCCCCCCTCTTCATATCCGCCATCAAACCCAGTTCCAGCCGGAGTTGTTGCGAGACCTCTTCTCCAGAGTGAACGGCGAGTCGACGGATTCCCGCGGTTGTGGCGAGGTGCGTGTGAAGCTGGAGTGTGGATCGTACGTGACAGTGAAGCAGGAGGGTGGGACGTACGTGACAGTGAAGCAGGAGGGCGTGCCAGGCGTTCCGTCGCAGTCTCTTCAGTCGTCGCAGTCTCCGCTGCGGACTCAGTCGTCGCTTCAGCACTCGCCTCAATCCCTTCAACCCTCACCTCCATCCCTTCAATACTCACCTCACACACAAGCACCCACAGAGGCACCACAGCCCTCACCCAACACACGAGAGAACCCATCCCCCACAGCGTGCTCCGACGGCCTCTGCCACAACCAGATCAGTGACTACAACTGCCTCCTCATCGACAAGTCGCCTCTCCGCCCCGCCCTCACACCTAGAGATCTCATCATCCGCGACAGCTGGGGCATCGACGCTTACACACGTCACCTCATCCAAACCATTCTTCACTCGATCCGCTACACCGACCCCCTCGTCGACACATTCATCCAGCGCTGTCTCTTTCCCGCGCTCTCCGCGCTTCCCTCCAACCGCGCCAGCGACATGCGGTCGGGTTCCCGCCATCTCCGTGATGCCTAGAAACGCCCTGATATTTCTAATCGCGCACGGAATCGCAATGCCCCTGTCCTGCGTCCTCCTTCAGTCTGTGTGTGTGTGTGCGGCGTATGACGTGTAGTACATGCACGTCGGGCCCGAGCACTTCAAAGTCCACCCCAAGGGCAAGGGCGTGGCGTGTGCCAAAAAGGAGGGGATTTCGGCCAACTCGATCATATGCAAGTACTTGGGCGAGGTGTACCCCGCGTGGTACTGGTTCGAGAAACAGGACGTGCTGCGTGGGAAGCTGCGAGAGCTGGAGCTGGAGCACAGCCTTCCAGAGTTCTACAACATCGTGCTGGAGCGTCCGCTGAGCTCGGCGGGCGGGTACGACGCGCTGTACATCGAGCCCATTTTCAAGGGGAATTTCGGCAGTCGCTTGAGTCATTCGTGTCAACCCAACTGCGCCACGACCACCGTCACCATCGACGGCAAGCTGGGCATCGTTCTGTGCGCGTGACGAGCTGTGCTGACGCGTAGAGTGGCACTGAGAGACATCAAATACGGTGAAGAACTCACGTTCGACTACTCCTGCGTGAGCGAGAGCAAGGAGGAGATCAAGAAGGCCACCTGTCTGTGCGGCTCGCTGCGCTGTCGCGGCTCGTTCATGTACTACGCGGGGTGCGACTCCTTCATGCAAGTGATGAACAAGGTGAATCCGTTCTTGCGAAGAACCGCGGTTCTGCTGGATTCCTGCTTCGCCACCCTCACCAACGAGGACATCCAGTTCCTTCACAACAACGGCATCAAGGTGGGTGTTCAGTGATTCATGATCATCATAGAGCTGCATGTTAAGTGGTTGTCCCGATTGGCTGGTGAAGTGGTGCTCCTACATCGTGCACTACATGAAGTACGAAGAGGAGACGCTGCCCGGCGAGCTCAAAGAGTTGCGCGACCCCTCAGGCAACCTCCTGTACGACAACGACGCGGGGCTGCGCGTAGCGGTGAGTGGCGTGGGTCACGCGTAGAACGAGGCGAAGGGTGTGTTCACCAACCGTCTGCAAAACCTTGCGGTGACGCTGGACCGCGCGAAGTACTTCTTGCAGCACCAGCCGCAGCAGGACCTGGTGCCGTTCCGCGTGATGAGCGTGGAGGAGGTGTGTGAGTTCCTGTGGAGTGGCGCACACAGCGTGATGAACGAGTTGGTGCACAAGGGCTTCGACGTGGAGACGGACGTGGAGGCGCTGCAGGTGCTGCACGCGCTGCGGGAGGAGCTGAAGAAGGACAAGTACCGTCACACGCCCGCGCTGATCCAGACGTACATGTTGGAGAGTGAGTGTTGGAGGTGTGGCTGATTCACAGTCCGTGACGCGTACGCCGAGCTGGGGCGCACCAAGCAGAAGAACTACTACATGGCGATCGCCGACCTGCTCTCCTTCTACGCTCTCACGAAGATGTGGTTCCTGCCCAGCGAGTACCGACCCTTCCGGAGCAAGCCCGTCCCCATCCACACCTACGATATTCCCTGCTCCTGCGCCTGCACGTATCGCATCCGCGAGGAGCGCTCCGTCGTCGCCGAGTACCTGAAGATGCATTACGACGCGCCCGCAGAGCAGCCACCCGCGCCCTGCGTCAATGGTCACTACTACGTGGGCGAGCCTGCTGTGGCGTCGCTGGAGGAGGCGCGGTGGCGAAATCTGAGCGACGAGGAGCGTATGGAGGAGTCGAATCGCGTGGTGTGCTCGCGCACGAAAGCCTATCCCGCGTCCTTCTTGTGGTACCAGCTGTCCTACTGGTTCGAGCAGGAGAGCAACGAGGCCTCCACGGTGTTTGCGATGCGCTGCGGAGTGAGACGTAGATTGCGGCTGGAGCGGAGGGGGTGTCTCATGCTGCCGAATCTGGACGACTGCTACCGGAACGCTACGGTGAGGTTGCGTGGGTGGAATGACGCGTAGCACGTGCACTACGGTTACACTCCCGAGGCGAGAGGGCGGCTCATCGACCAGATCGAGAACCACACAACGGCCGCCTGGCCGAATACGATAGCGAACAACTGGTCGTTCTCTGGAGCAAAGAAGCCACTCGGAAGTCCCATGTTTGACGCAATCCGCGGCGACTGGGAGGGCGTGGGAAACGTGATCGCCTATATGAAGCGGTATCCGTACATACCGAGCAAGCAGTGATTCTGGTTTGTTTGACAGAGCAACCGAAATCCCGCCGATTTGCGTCGTTCCACAAAAGACGGGGCGAGTCGTTTCCCCGTGTTTCTCGCCAATTCTCCCCCGTATTCGATCCTAAGCAAGATGTCCGCTCGTATGGCGTCAAGAACAATGAGAGGCTGCACTCAGTCCGTCCGGATGGCTTCCAGACAGTTGTTGGTGTCCCTGTCGCTCCAATCACGTTCGTAGCAACCGATTCGCACGCACCGTGAACAGAATGCCCGAAATGAAAATGCAGTTCTCCGCCCCTATGCCTGCCATGGAGTTCGTAAACAAGAACGCGAACAAGTTCGCGCATTACATGAAGATGGGCAAGAGCGAAGTGAGCGATGCCGGGCCGAGTCACCAGTAGCTCCAGCGCCTCCAGGCGGCGGCCATCACCGTGCTGCTCACCTCTTCTGCGAACACCGTGATGGCCCTGGCCGACACGATGTCGTCCTCCCTTTCCGCTGATGAGGAAGAAGAGGGCTCCAGTTCGTACGCCCTCCTTTGATTTCTCACGGGTAGAGGCGTCCGGCGCCGCAAGAGTCAATAGCATTTCGCGTTTCCCCGCTTCTCTCTGATGAAGGCCCATCGGAGTAGTCATTTTGTGTCTGGACTAGGGTGTGCTCGTATCTTTGTGCTCTTTGTTTTCCAGAGAACGTATTGGCTTGAGTAATGAATTGCGACTGCACCAAAATGGGCGGTATTTCCGGCAATCGTTATAGCCAGCTCATTTGTGTCTATACAGGCGACGTGATGTTGCTCCAGATTCTGGCGTTATGTAGTATAGCCATTGCCATTGCCATTGGTTTTATTTCCTCCGGCATTCGTGCCCTCAATGCTGTTGAGGTTTTTCCTTCTGTTCGCTCCTCTATTCCTCCTTAACCATAGGTATTTGATATTGGATATGAGAACAAGTCCGTTACCAGCATGTCCATTAGGACGTTTATGTGGGATAAGAGCGAGGAGGCTCTAACACCTGATGTGTCCTCTCTGGGCGTTCGGTACAACGTTCTGTACAAGCGCATGTCGAATGTGCCTCTAAAGATAGAGGAGCCGACCACCAAGTGGGCTTTCGGCGATTCGAAATGGCTCTCCTACGTGAACAAGAAATACCAGCTCACTGAGCAGGACGCTTCGAAATTTGATACGGCGATCGTTTACCAGCGAAAGGGGCCGCGTGGAATGGCAACCCAAATGATTGGCGCTTGCGACGCTGTTCTGCTCGGAATCGTTAACGACAGACCTTCACAAAGTATTTCCGTGTCGCCGCATTCACGCATAGTCAACGCCCCGGGTCTCCCGCCCCATTTCTTTTCATTTCCCTTTTCTAACTTTACCTACCCCGTTATCTACCCTTCAAAGGCTGGTAGTGCGTCATAGGAAGACGTAATGCGTAGAGTTGTTTAGAGTGAATCAACTAGTTGATATTTCATCTGGAACGTCTCATCATATTGAGATCAACGCCAAGGCAACTGTTTTAGGCATTACCGAGGATGGCGACTTTAATACGGAGTATCCACACAGTGTTGCACTTGACCTTCCCTCGCCGATCACGAAGCACATCCTTCGCCGAAAGGCGACGAAACTGTGGATGAAGGAGAACCTGGGCGCGGCGTTTAAGCCCACGGTGGACGATTGGTACAAGGCCTGCATTCCTTCTGTTTTTCAATTGAGTGAGCTGTCGAAGCAGTATGTCCAGCCCTTCCTGGACGAGATCGCGGGAAGGTATACTGTGGGCATTCACTATCGTTATGTCAGCGACGATCCTGATGCTGATGTTCTCTCTGTTGAGACTGTCACGATGGCGCTCGAAAACAGATTTCAGGGTATTGATTTGAAGCTGGCGCAACACAACGGTTTGCTTGTTGTCGCCTCTGATTCCGACATCGTGAGAAACATGCTGAGAGAGAGGTACAAGGAACGAATTGTCATGGTGGACTATCTCCCTCTGAATACGACGAACGGTCTTATGAATGAGGCTTCTTTGATGCGAAACCTCATCGAGCTGCAGTTACTTGGACAGTGTGATGCTCTCTATTTGACTCTGAAGAGTAAGTTCTCTATGGTGGCTTTGGCTATGAACACAAAGTCTGCTTCTGTCGAATACTTCTCGTCTCTTTGTTTTGACAGCTATCGTGTGTTTGGCGCATTGTCCATCTCCTGGAGAGCCCAATTCACCGTTGCCACAAGTCTCGACCGCTGAAATCGAGCATAACTGAACACTAACAAAAGATCGATCTTTATCTGTGTTCAGCCAATAGATCCACGTTTTCCTGTACACAAGCTTGTCCTCCGAAGATCTTTCTCATAATAAGTTTGATTTGGATTGAATACGCTATGAGTCATATTAACTACTTTGGATACACCATCATGGGCAACGATGGTCCCGCTTCCACCTACCACCTGAGAGGAAAGACGGTCGGTGTTCTTATTGGATCCATTGAGTCGGTGGACTGTCAAGAGTTCTTCACTAAACTCTTGGCGGCCTACCACAGAATCAGGGAGACGATTGATTCGAACTTTGAAGTGGTGTATGTGTCTACCGACGAGGACAGAGAGCTGTTTGATCAGTTCTACGGACTGATGCCTTGGTTTGGTGTACCGTATGATGAGGAGCACATGCCTAATATCCAATGTCTGTTTGAGCTGGTGAAATTCAGAGGAGACTACCAGTTTGTGATGCTGGACGTGAGCGAAGAGATTTCGAACCCATGCGCGACGGAAGAATTCCTTGAAGACGAAAACAACTATCCCTGGCCCCCGAAGTCGCTCGACGAGCTCATGGCCCTGACGCTGCAGGATAAGAATGGCAGTGTCCCATTCAGCTCCCTTGATGGAAAGAGAATCGCCTTCTACTTCACGGATCCAACTGACCCGAACTGCGTGGATTTCGACCCCGCTATGACGGATGTGTGCACCCAGCTCCGTACGCAGAACAGACCCTTCGAGGTCATTCTCTGTACAAAGGAACCAGTCGAGAAGAACCACGACAACAAGGTGAAGGCCCTGAACTGCAAGACCATTGGATTCCAGTCTCCCTACTACGACAGAGTGCGAAGAGCTGTTGACGCAGATTACTTACCGCAAGTGCTGATTATGGATGAGAATCGCGAAACCGTCTCTCCTAACGCGTGTGAACTCATCAAAGATAATGGCATGGCTGCGTACCCATGGGATCAGTCTCTCTGCGTAGACATCAACGTGGATGGGACAAAACTAGGTAAGAGAGTGGCTGTGATGGTTCTCTTGGATAACGAAGGCGATGCCGAATGGGAACAGTTCAAGAGAACCTTCGTGAAGGAGCTGTATTTGAAGTCCAATCAGGCGTTCATGAGTGGCGAGAGGCGTGTCCCCTACTACTACTACTGCACCAAGACTTCGTTTACTGTGGGCAAGATCCATGAAGGAACTCATACGGTGGCCCCCAACATGATCATTACTGACTTGGGGAACTACAGATCCTTTTGGATTCCGAACAACAATGAGATTTCTCTATCCAACATCGATACGTTCATTGATGAGTATTCACGCGGATTGTGCACGAGAGGTGTCCTTGAATAATTGAAAGTGCAACCCCTATTGTTTCTTGTCATACACCCCTTTCAAACAAACACCCCACTGAAAAGAAAACCACGGATGCTTCAAACAC
>JANPWJ010000374.1:0-21179 GCA_027406325.1 Blastocystis sp. subtype 2
GTTATTTCTTGTTTACAACACAGTAGCTAGTAAACTAAACAGAACAGGAGGATAAATGTGAAAAACAAAAGCGCGAAAACAACTCAACCCGGCAATCCACATAAAATCTTTTGATACAAATGGCGAATAGACAGAACAACAATAGAGTTAACCGAAGAAACGGTCGCGGTAACGCGTGGAGACAGGAGTTCGTTGATTACGTGGCTGAACTCTTCTCTGTTATGTGGCGGGAGCTCGGATACGCCGACAACGAGTTTCAAAACAGTACTCAACGCAATATCCAGCATCGTGTAGGAGATCACCTATAACACGTTATTATTAGGAACAGTGGGAACTCTTCCGTCAGCGCTACGTCGACCACTTTCCTGGAGATGCAACGCGCACAGTTGCTGCACTCCAGAAGAAAGTCGCTGAGATCATACGACTTGCATCTGTAAGTAACTCATATTCTATTATCACACATAGAGAGGGCGTGCTACAATCTCTACAAGGAGAGAACCTAACGGACTCGAAGAACGCTATTTCCTCCTCCTTAGAGAGATGTTGTATGCTTACTACCATACTGGAATGGTAGGGATTACGAATCATTAGTAATTACTAGCCGGTAAATGAAAGACTGGAGGATGTCATTAACAACGGCGACCGTGAGTGTATCTAACACGCGTAACATGCAGGAGATGGTGGTATCCGGGAGTTCGTACAGCAAGAGGCAGCGAATCCTCAAGCTGACGTGGAGCTGGACCAAGAGCTGGCCCTTGGACTTATTCGAGATGGCGACGACTCCGACAACGACGGTACTGGAGACGGCATGATGGAAGAGAACCAGTCAGGCGACGATCTTCAGCCACAGCCGCGGGATTCGACAGGGTCGGTGAGAGAGTCGGAGGGGATGACGCGCTACCGCACGCAGCGCAGGGACCGCTCATACATCGGTATGATGGTGGAGGCGGAGAGAGAGTGGCTGGATCGCGACCGCGTCAACCGTGAGAAGCAGCAGGAGTTTAATAGCCGACTGGAGCTTCTATTTGACGGTCTGCAATACACGCTGCACCAGATTATTCAGGAGCAGCGTGAACGCGGGGCCAGAGAGGAGAGGCGCCTGGCATTGGAGGAGCGCAAGCTTCAACTACATGAGCTGCGCTTGCGTATGAAGAGACGTATGATGGAGCGTAGATGCAGTATGTGTTTGTCGTTTGTGACTAATACTCTAGATTGGAACAGGAGTGATGAAGAACGCGAGGAGGAGGAAGAGGAGGAACGTGATATGCAAGGGGAAGAACGCAGAGAGGACAATAACGGTGATTCTCATGAAGCCATGGTCTAAGTGTCTAAAGACCCACTTTGGTTTGTTAAACAAAGACAAGAACTCCTTAAGTTCACGCCTGGATTATTATGCATCAAACACAACGCACTGTAGGCACGCGGATAGTGATACACGAAGTAATCAAGGAGGTAGTCTCGCAGCTCAGGTGTCTCCTTGTTTAAGAAGGCATCTGGAACGGTAAAGGTCTGGGACAGGTATGCGGTAGCTTCAGAACCGACCAATTCTTCTTCGGCTGTCTTGCAAAACTGGTAGAGAACAGCAGATGCCTGAATTGCCTCCGCTAGCTCTTCAGGATTCATCTTATGCAGTCCCTCGTTAAGAAGCGGACACTTTTGTTTCCATGCCCCAATTGCATTCTCGATGATCAACCGAGTGGACTTGAAAAGCAAGTTGAAGAGCTTCTTGTCTATCTCGTTGCTGTTCTTGTCATACGGACGCATTACGCGTCCACACGTTGCGTAGCCTTCGTCAGCAACCACAAAGCAACCCGGGCGAAGCAATGAATGGGGGCCATTGAGAAGAGCGGGAAGTCCCGACGACTCAAACATGTCATTATCCTGCGTGCGACCAGGGAAGTTGCTGTCTACATGAACTAAGTTCATGTTCCAATCACACATCACCTGAACGTTGAGACACGCAAAACCCTTGCGACAGTAGAAGTCGTTTCTTCTTCCCTTCACCTTCAGCTTGCACAGCGTTCCATCCAACGCGAAGACTGCTCCAGGAAAAGGCTTTCCTGTTCTTCTACACTTCAAAAAAACCTGCTCGCTCATAGGAGGGATGCGAATCACCTCACTAGTTCGCAAGACAAGTTCATCCACGACCATGTTCGCCACTCTGGTGAAGGTCGGGCGTGGAACGCGAAGAAGCGCAGCCTTTTCGGTCAATGTACCCTGACCAAACAAGTACAGGACTCCGCATGCAACCGCTGTTTTGGTGTCCATCGAGCTTCTCCTGCGGTTGTGTCTCCAGTGGAAAAAAGGAGTATCACGATACTTCTCTTTTCCCAGGTCGGACTTCAGCCACTTGACCAGTATCTTGAAGACTTCATACTGGACTTTGAAGACTTCCTTAAACAACATGGGATTGGTACCCACATTAATTGTTCTCAGCAAACTGGGAGGAGATGTACTGTATCTCCACACCCGTCTGTGATTTACCGCAGCCGCAACGAAATTTGTCTTGAAGTGCACCCTCGCATGATTATCGCGGCAACGCTGATTAGCCGATAACTATCATTATGTTAGAGTCTGTAACAAAAACAAGTAAAGATATCTTGCAAAACATACAAAAGGAACCATTTCGCAAAACAATACTGAATACGAAATATGGAATTACGTTTTTCCTTCGCAGTTAGCATTCACAAATAGGTTTTTATGGTTTGAGGTTATGCTCATTCTGATGATATTATTGATATGTTTGTTCAAATAGAAGAAACTTGTTCTTGCTACTTTTTTCGATTAGGTCTTAGATCGTGCGTAATTGACCAAAATAGAGACAGCTTATATAGGGCTTATTCGACTCCATTTGGTGTGTACATTCCAAATACGATGGAATCCTGTAAGGGAGCTCACACAGGGGATCCGGACCCTTCCTCACCCCCTTCACCACATTACTATACTACCAACAAACAATCCAATTCCAAAGTATCAAGACCATATTACACCTCGACACCCTCAGGGTACCCGGGACCGCGCCCCCGCTGCTACTACTCATCAACCCTTCCTTCCTCAACCCCATCACCACACTCTCTGCCTCAGGCGAAGCGCCATTAGCAGATGCGGCAATGAGCGTTGAGGATCCATCTCAAAGGAAGGGTCGACGAATAGTAGCAACAGGGTATCACAGTAGAAGGGTCACATGGATCGTCCGGTCAACGGTTGAGGACCTCTACAGATCACCAACTCAACATCATAACTACCTCTCGTAACGACTAGCTGATGTATGGAATGAGGTGTGTATAAAGTATAAAGACATGGCATGCTACCTAAGTCTTGCTAATGACGCCATCTACTGATCATACACAATCAGCACAACTCACATGACATGCCGTGAAGCACGTAATGTACATAGGATGCTCATAATGAGATGAAGGTCCAAAGGGAAGCAAAGTCAAGATCTACAGATCAGCATCATGTACACACCCTCAACAACAAGTGGGGTCGCACGATCATAGAATGATGTATATATTCTATATGTGACACTATACTCCTCACAGATGTCCTTCCCAAGGTGATTGACGATGCACTTCTCCACTCTATAGATCACTCACATCCACTCACCTGTAGTCAAGATCCCGCACAGAACGAACAAGAGACCCATCAATAGCTTCACCAGCAGAGTTAGGAAGAACTCTCTGAGACAACAGTCAAACATGCCGATGTCGTCTCCATTGCTTCATCAATAGAGCTAGGAAGAACTCTCAAGCCTCATCAATAGAGCTAGGAAGAACTCTCAAGCCTCATCAATAGAGCTAGGAAGATCCCTCATGGAGTCGGACAACACTCCACACATCAACTCATTGGGTGCAAATCCTGAGCTGATTCATCAGGTAGTACTCACAACACGTCTGCTGCAAGCACACCCTACCGTCAATTCCTCTCTTTCCCCCGGAACCCAAGCATCCCTCAATCAACATCACAGTACCCCAAGTGGCATTCGTATCAAATCCTCTCATGCTCACTTCATCACCCCTTTGCTCCATCACCCAACAATAGGAACCAGTCGCTTCATCAGTCTAGGAAGACACACTCATAGCCAACTCCTCTTAGTGCATTCAGTGCCGATAGCTAATGCTATACGGCAACACTTATCGACGGTCTTATTGGAGGAGAGGCACATCGCCACACACGAATAGGATCCATTCCCATCCATATTCGATACGTCACAGATTCAAATTGAGGCATCATAGAATATGTAAATCGAATCACAGACAGCAAGGTCACAAGATCAACAATGAAGAGATATCCATGGAAGCTATGCAGTGAGGGGATAATAGGTCCCACTTGAAGCACGAGAGACTCGGCAATAGTCAACCAGACCGCGTAATGATGGAAGAAGGAGAATGCGCCATCATCATCAGCTGATACGTGCACTTCATAGGAGATAACCCACACTGTAGACACCCTCATGGCCTCCGTTGGTTGAAATACGACCATTCTTGGACCCACCTCAGCCACGCACTTCTGCAACCCGTCACCATCCTGGCTGGTATGCCCATCCCATAAGCCATCCATACTGGCCTTCGCGGCCCCGAACTCGCTCGATTGTTGGCACGCTGTAGATCACCATAGACCACCACGATCTTCCCCGGATCCAGCCTCATCCAGTCATTTCCCATCTATCCTACATGTAACAGCCACCATTCTCACCTGAAGTGTGTGGAATGCAGGTAACTGGGTGAATCGCGGTTATTCATTGATTCTCCCAGTGATCTCCATAACAGATCAGTCAGGCTCTATTGTTATGATTGTGCATCCCATTTCATTCTGTGACATAGACTGATATCACACACAGCACATGAGCGACCAGGAGCAATCATCACATATCATGCGTAACTGTTTCAGATAGCACCTGCAACCATCACAACGCACTCTATCCTATGAGAACAACCCACTAATACCTTTGATAGTGACATGTAATGTGTGAAGTGACCCCTCCAGTGAGTAATCATGCACTTTCAGCGTCTTTGAGGGGTACCAAGTGGATTGCTGTGGGAGTTGTGGATGTGGGATTGTTGTGCTCTTCAATAGGAATAGGGAAACACAAATAGGAAGTGAATGAAGGTCGAAATGAGTGATGGAAGGGGTGGAGTGAGTAAGGTGATCATCTCTCTCATCCATCATCTCAGTCTTCTTTCAACAAACACGCCGTCTTCACTTACGTACTCATGGCAACTCAGCAGACATCAGGCATCATGACTATCACGCTCTTGGTCGATAGGTCCTCGATCCTGAGGAGTCAGTGACATCATCAGCACACCCTCCACTGACCACTCTCCTTCCATGTATCATTGCCTTCCACAGATGAATGACATCACAACAGTGGCGCTAGAGTCCTTGATAGATCCTAAGGGTCAATGACGACAACATCCTCCTACACTCCATCATATCCCGCAGATGCTTCACGTTGGGTGCAGACATTCCACAGACAGAGCATCACGATGACATCCAAGATCGTCATCAGAATGATCTTCACTCCACCGAATCACTCTCAGGACAGCTTCCACTACCAGTGCCCTTCATCTTGAGATCGACTTGTATTTTGACCCCATCGAGAATCGCGCATTGTCTAACCACACTCTTCCCAGTTTGACCAAAATTGGACTCCTTACAGGATATACCACTCAGAAATGAACATATCAACGAGATATGGTGATGATACCTCATCCACCCAATATGAGGAATCACAGTATTACATAACCCATCTACGGCATGAAATGCATATCCAATGCTAATCCAGAGCCGCACCTCGAGCAAATGCAAAACACAGGTACTATAGAGATTCTATGTGGCTATATGTAATACATTTGGTAGTATACATTACCCCTTCCCTGCATGCACTGGCAATAACGCGGAGATGAAAGCACCATAAACGGTAGTCAGGATGCCTTGGAGCACGGTACACAAGAACTACCAATGGCTAGTGTATGCATTAAGATTGCGGACTTCCCTATTGAACAACAAGAATACTATTACGGGCAAGACTCGCAACACTCTCTTGGTACTTCGATATCCCAAGCCATAGTTTAAATACTAGATATTCCAGTCCTAGGAGTCTCCATATGGAGACCGATGCTTGATGCGAGCTCCCGCGGTTATTCATTGATCGTGGCTCCTGTTGATTCTCCCCAAACACCTCTTTGTGTATTAAGTAAACAGCGTACTACCCTGCTTCTACTATTCTTATATACAGATGGAAGAAGAGAATTCGAATGCAACCTGGATCGAAGACTACATTAACAGCGTTGAGAAAGCCGTTAGTGTCATGACGGATAACTTGATGACTATATGCAAGATGTTAAAGAACAATAAGGCGGTAGCCAGTGATCAGACTAAGGGTAGTCTTTCATGAATGTTGCACATATATAGATAAGCTATGCGACCTTCTATCGTTGCTACTCCCTTGGAAGAGCAACGGAGAGTACCTGATGTCCATTGCCAGGAGTATTGCCGCTGGGAACATTCACGATATTCTGGCAGGAGACACAATGCCTCTAATGCAATCTTTGTTCAGTAGTTGATTGCTGCGTTGATAATTGCAGTCAGGGCTGAAATGCGTTGCTCTCTATTGAATGGCCGCGATGACGAAATTCCAAGGGAAGTATTGCCTGAAGTAGATGCGCGTCATTAGGCTAATTTGTAGTTCATCCTCTCGCGTATCACTTCTCTTGATATGAGCGTAAAGGACGCTTCAAACAGAAGGAAACTAGAGATTATGAGAGACATTCTGTACAACTACCTTGATAACAAGGAGATTGAACCAATGATGAAGGAAACGAAGATTTATCGTGAACTAGAGCGTGTTCTACCAAGAAGCAGCATTGTATTTTCAGATAGTGAGGTTTTTAATCGATTCAAGAATCTGTGCTCTGCAAGGATCAGAAACATCACAAAGAACTACGGCTCTTAGGAACACGAAGCGTATCTAGAATCTTCATTATTCTCTCATTTGTTGTTTTCTTTTTCTCGTTGTTGTAGTTTGTAATGTCTTCCATTGTCAAATCCAAGCCGAATAAGTCCGCGTATGAGAAGGGTGATGACGGCTTGCCAGCGGTAGGTTGCTGGTTCTCAGAAGCCTTGCATGGACGGTCCGACTTGCAAACCCGTTTATTCTTTGGAAGCGCTTTAGGGGATGAGACCATTCTCTTCTTTGTGTTAGAGAACTGAATCATCTTCTCCGTGGGTATGTGCCTTCTTCCACTAACACTAATTGTAACAACTCAAGACACTGCTATTACCGTAGACTTGGAGTTGAAGTAGGAGCAGGAGTTGAAGCAGAAGGAGCAGGAGTAGGAGCAGGAGCAGGAGTTGAAGCAGGAGTAGGAGTAGGAGCAGGAGTTGAAGTAGGAGCAGGAGTTGAAGCAGGAGTAGGAGTTGAAGCAGGAGTAGGAGTAGGAGCAGGAGTTGAAGCAGGAGTAGGAGCAGAAGGAGTAGGAGTAGGAGTAGGAGTAGGAGCAGGAGTAGGAGTAGGAGCAGGAGTTGAAGCAGGAGTAGGAGTTGAAGTAGGAGTAGGAGTAGGAGCAGAAGGAGCAGGAGCAGGAGTTGAAGTAGGAGTTGAAGCAGAAGGAGCAGGAGTAGGAGCAGGAGAAGGAGTTGAAGCAGGAGAAGGAGTTGAAGCAGGAGTAGGAGTAGGAGCAGGAGTTGAAGTAGGAGCAGTGACAGTATGATTATCTAGGATAAACAATCAATATGTGTTCATACTCAGACCGAACAGAGAAGACTCTATTGAGTACTGTCCGGAGAACTGATTAAGCAAAGCATTCAAACACCCGGCAGCGTGATCATCGTTCAGCTCTTTCTTGAGATTCTCGAAGCACAAGTCATACAGACTATCTTCATTCAAACTCTTGTAGATGCATGCCATTCCAGCGGAAGTCAAATAGAAAGTCTTATCATTCTGAATAGCGTATCGAAGCTGAAGAAACATGTCAGTTCTTGTCGAGTTCTGGAACACATCTCTTTTCCCATTTACACAAAGAAGATAGATGAGGTCAAGAGGGGTCGAAGTAATGACTTCATTTTCACTGTGACGGTCCAATCCATCACACACCCATTTCATCTTCGTGGATAGCGACTCTTCATCTCCATTCTTCCCACGGCGGTAGTTGTGATTCCCATAACACCCATCATCACGACACCCTGATACAAGGTATACTGTCTTTCCTTCCAATGCACACAATGGACATATCACTCGCGAATGAAACCGAAACCTGTGACACTCTGGACACCATATTCCTCGAACACCACCACGGGGTGAGCCAGAGTAACTCGCAATTCTGTGAAATTTCGAATCCATGGAGTTCATCAACCACCCGGTTGCTCCAAAGTGACCAGCCACTATCTCAATGAGTCGTTGGATACCCTCCAAGTTTCCTCCAATATCGAGAATAGACTTCATAACATCCAGATGAAACAGCGCATCGTTGTTAATAACATCTATCCCTCAAAGAAAGCCACAATGAACACTCTTCCTCAACCGCCATGAAAACTCCTGGAACAGCTCAACACGAAGATTATCATCTTGGCTCGTAAAACACTCCTAAACTAAAGAACAACAACAAACGCTACAGAATCAACATGATTGCATGTATCAACAACCGCATCCCAGCTCTCCACTTTTACCGGTAAATAGAATGTCTTTGCCTTTTCCACCAGTTCGTTGTGCATGTTCTCCAGAACATAATCCATTCCATCATTGTCACAGAGATCAGCTTCAGTACTGTTTGTGGCGATATTAGGTACATTCAACGTTGGGATTCTATAATGAAAACTACTGAAAAGTGGAACTCAATGCGAAATGGTTCGATAACATCTTCGGGAACACTTCTCACGTACTCACTATAACTAATAAGAAGCAATCAACCTGTACTCAATCACTAACGGACCCTTAAGAGGATCGAGTAGTTTTTCTTGGACTTTGTTCATGAATTTGACTTGTTCTACATAATTAAGAAACAGTTCAAGTGCTACCAGTAGCTAATGAGAACAGAGAGGCTGATTCCTCGTCTCTACAGTAATAACGCTACTACTGTGTCATACGTTAATGCCTCTACCGCCTTAGCAACATCAATATATGCAATTCTCCCCTTTTCTACATGGATGAGAAGCACGCACGAATCGCCACTCTTTGCATACATTTTCTCCTCAACCCACCTTCGCTTAAGAATGTGAAACTGCTCCTCGACTGTATTCATGATCGGGAATGAAATTACTGATGACATCCACTCTTCAAAATTGTTATAGTATTGCTATGATTCCGTGGCGCTACGTTACAAATATGAGTAAAGGCTACCAGATCGTTCAATGCAATCAACAGTATCGAAATCATCAGAATTACGATATGAGCGGTACGTAAAGACCATATAGCATGCTTGCGCCATATCAAAGCGCGCTATGGTAGTCATCAAACAAGTGTACTCCAGTTTCATGCAAAAACGACATCAACAAACAGTTTGAACCAGTAGTAATAAACTATAACTCACTATAACCGTGATAGTTATGAATGACGCTAATCGCATACTTGTAGTATACAGTAACACTAACGTAATATGCTATACGCAAGGATCGTGTATATACACGTACACGCATAAAATGAGCAAATGTGAGCAAATCACAAGATCAACGGCGCATACACTTAAAACAGCATCATGTGGTAAGAAGATGACTACATACATCAAGTAGTACACATACACGAGCTTACCAATGATCATCGCATCTCAGTCATTGGAGAGATCGGCACTCCAGTCGCTATAAGAGAATAGACTCTGCCCAATGCACAATATTAGAACCCTAGTCATCACATATCAGCACATGTCCACTACTTGATGGAGCATACGCAACAATGAATACACTATATCGCACAACTAGCACAAAGCAAGAAGCAATCATCACTTGTTCCTGTCCACATTCAAAGAGAACAGGCAGATTAGTCATCCTCCAAAAGCAAGATATATAATGTCATACTGAGTATAAGACCCCATCCTAAACTAAACAATAGTAATACAAAAGACATCACATGAAGTGATGATCTTATTACTATCAGAACTACAAATAGATGAACTGGATGTGCAGAAACCAGTAGCAACGATCAAAAGCATTGAGCAATAGTGCGTGAAGAACCGCTTATGACGAAATCAATAGCGACAGAAACAGCTGGTGATATTACCACTGTAACAACCTATAGGGTATGCAACTAACACAAACTATGTACTGATAGTATGAACGCAGCCGATAATTGGACCATCAGCAACTATGCCAGCATACATGCTGATCGTATAGGTATCATCATCTATATTACAATGATAGTAATGGTCACAGGAAACTGTGAACAATCCATCTCAATGAGACCTACACCCTCATTATTACTAGCTGCTACGAATGAACTACCCGTTTCTGTAACAACCTCAACTTCAATTCCAGAAGAAATCGCTTCTTCCCCAAAAACGACAACAGTATACTGCATCCACTATATATACATCTGAAGTCACTTAAAGGGATCCAATAAGTTCAGGGCGCTCAATTAAGAACGGCGAAACAGGATACACAGGCACATTCAAATAGAGAGGGAAAGAGACCCCTATACCCTAACCCAAGAAGTATAGCCGTGCTTCTCAATAAGAATACACTGGTGATGAAACACGCATAGTGTCACGAATTAGCATCTTGTAGCGGAAGTCTACGCACTAAACAGTACCCCCAGTGTAACACTTGTCTCATAATATAAACATACGCAAGAATTCAGATTTCTATCATCAAATATGGGAAAACAGCCCGGAATTGTAACCATTAGTGATATCGTCACCCTCGAATCCGTGGGCTACCCCAAAACCCCACTTTCCTCCTCCACGACACTCCATCATGGGAAGGAAACCTCCTCTCAATGCAAACAAGCAAAGGAAGAAGAAGGTGTCCTTCTTTATTGCCCTTTTAGCCGTCATCATGCTGACGGCCTTCTATTTGTAATCCCTATTTCACTCATTTCATCTCTCAGTCAATATGCAATGATTGCTTCACTCAGCAAGAGTGTTCTCAACCGTACTCCCAATCTCCGCGAATCCGTCCCCTTTTTCGCCCCCATTCACGTCTAGGAATCAACCAAAGCACCGTCCTTCGATTCATCTCTTGCGATGATCGTCGCCTCCGAGTAATCCTCATTCCTATTGCTTATCCCCAGTCTATCTCAACTCAACAAGATCAACTACGTACTCAATACGTGGACGGGGTTTGTTTTCGTCTTTCCGCTCATCGCTAGGGAGATCACCGTGGGTCTTTGCATTTTCCAGTACGACATTGAAAACGCGGAGGATATTATTCGGGGATTCGCACTCCCCTCACGGGTTCAACTGTGTCAACACATCCAGCGATCCTCTTCATTCCCTATCAACGCGCTTCGCAACTTGGCGATTCAGAACACGCACACAACCCACTTCTTCGTGGCCGATGTCGATATCATCCCCTCCCGTCCTTCCCGCATGTCCCTCTCATCTCTAGCAAATCTCCGAGAGACCTTCTTGTCGCTGCCCTCTCCGTTCCTGCACAACTACCGCTTCGCCGCCATCGTCCCTCTGTTTGAAACCTACTTCTACTCACAGCCGTGCGACTCGTGGGCGACGTGTGGATCGACGTGAGTTCACTAACACAGTTTGACTCACAGCATGGAGGTCTATACGCGGATGACAAAGAAAACCCTGGTTTGGTGTCTGCGTTTCGGAGGGTGTCAGAACCTGGGCCACAAGGGCGTGAACGTGAGTCTTCCGTCGGCTTCTAAGCAATAGCAGTACACGCCTCCCAACTGGGACGCCATCCCCACAGACGTGCCGCTCACGCCGCTGACCTGCTGGGACAACCCGGCTCAGGAGCCGTTTCTCATCGTGGCGAACGGCGAGCAGTTGCCTTCCTTCAACCCGGCGTTCGTGGACTACGGGTACAACCGAGCCGAGTGGGTGGCCCATCTGCGCACGTCGGGGTTTGAGTTCTCGGTGCTGTCCAACGCGTGGGCGTTTCACTCAAGACATTCACCGTGATTGTCGTTTCGTGTGTTTATCGGTAGGTCGGAGTACAAGCTGCTGTACGGCAAGAAGAGCGATGCGACGAAGGGGATTCGCGGAGGGGTGGACACAAAGAAGATCTTCGACAGGATGATGAAGAAGTATGCCAGCGAGGCGCTGCCTGGAACGCTTCCGTTCTGCAAACCGCAGGAGACTACGGATGCGAGTGAGCAGAAGGAGGTGAAGAAGGAGGTGAAGCGGCGGATTATTCGACGTGGCAATCGTGTACCATAGGTTGTTGTGTTTTCTGTAACACTTGATTCGGTTGTTCATCTTTCTGTCACACACCGGATTCAGTTGTTCTTCTCACTGTCACACACTCGTTTCATTTACATACTTCTTATCACGTGCATACAACCCCGCTTTGAGAGGGGGAATCCCCACTCTTTGAATCCAGCACTGGCGGTCTTTTCAAATCGCTTTCCACTTGAGAGAATAAGAGACTAAACAATGGAAGGAGAAGTGACGAAAGAAACGAAGGCGACGGAAGAGGTGTATGACACGCCTGTCACTACACGTGCTGGAGATGCGGGAATAAGCAGCTTATACAATGGAATGCGACTTCCCAAATCCGATATTCATTTTGAAGCCCTTGGCTCTCTGGATGAGTTGAGCTGCTTTATTGGTCTTTCGAGGGAGTTCCTCTCCGACAACTGCAGGGACGTAGACGAGTATTTGGAGCAAATCCAGTGCATTCTCTTTTCTGTCTGTTCGGCGGTCGCTACGCCACTCCAGTCCTCTAACAAATATGTACTTACAGTCACTGCATTTGATGGGAAACACGTGAAGAATCTCGAAAAGTGGTCGTATCTCCTGCACAAGGAGCTGCCTCCTCAGGATTCATTCTATTTGCCCGTACGCTCTCCTCTCATGACATAACATATAGTCTGGCGGAAAAGCGGCATCCCATCTCCATGTGGCGCGCGCCGTTTGTCGTCGTGCAGAACGCACTATGAGCATACTGCTGCGTGACGGAGATATCGCCGATGCTGTATATCAGTATGTGAATCGCCTGAGCGATTTCCTGTACAATGCGTCTCTCTACGTGTCCATGCGGGAAGGGATTAAGCCGAAGAAGTGGGTCATAATAGATTACGTTGTTTGTTGCCGAACAACCCGTCTCTAAAGCAAACTTAAATCGAAATTGTGTTCAAAAGCTTCATCATCACGCACTCCTTCATCTTCAACGCCGTGAACAGGTCGCGAATGCGATTCATGATCAAGCCCAAGTGCTCCGCCTTCAACTTGTCATACTCGCTCTGCTTCAACTCCAACTGAGGGGGAACGAGATAGCTATCGATGTCCTTTCTCCAACGGATGTACGAGTCTACTCTCAATTCAAAGAGTAAATCCTACTTCGGATATCGTCCTCAATCGTCGGATTCTTGAAACAGAGGTCCAGCACCCTACTTCTCACACACTCCACGCACTCGAACTTTAAACTCGCGTTGATGATGCCCACACACATGCCGAAGGCTTCTCCCTCCTTGAAACCGACATTAAAGCCCTCCTACTCCATCAACCACGCGCCCCACTCCTGCCTGAAACTGGTCTTCGTACCCTTTCGCAAGACCCTCACTCAGTCCAATCTACGCATCAACGAAACGCAACTGCGATTCCTTATACAACTCCTCCTCCTTGTTCTTCGACACGCTCTCCATCATCTGCTTCTCGTCTCCTTCCAAGAAATCCGCCATTCGCTGTGTGGTTTTGCTCTTTTGGTGAATCGAGGGAGTGCAATATGGGGGGCATGTGGGATGTGGCAAACGAGTCACCGAGTTCCAACAAACAGACCATCTCCCTCTCTTTCGATTCGTCTCTCGTAGACGCGCTACAGAGTTGCGATAGTACTCGATGCGGCTTCGCAGACTCCAGTCCCGTGCTCGACAGGAGCGAACCGCGCTCTTTACCGTTTTGGACGCGACCTTCACTCCATACTCTATCATCTCATCGTCTGTTTCGGCCTCCTCCTCTGCCTTCCCATCACTCTTTCCCTCCTCTCCCACCTGTTTTGTCTGTAGATTCTTGTATTGCTCTTGGTTGGACCAGTTGATGCGATCCGACTCCAGAAAGACGGGCGTTGTGTACTCCTTCAATCTGGAGTTGCTCTCGGTCTTTTTCTTATTCTCAGCAATTCTAACGATCTGTACTTGCCAAAGCGGTGGAGACGAAGGGTGTGTGAGGTTGTAGTCTTTCAGTTTGCTCTCCACCGTGTCCAATAATCGAGCTGCAGGCAAAATCTGTTCTATCATCCTATACTGTTTCACATACCAACTCATCAAACATGCGCAGAACGTCATCTGTGTGTGACGCGATTCACCCATTCTTACCGCAGAAGCGAATCACTTTGCTTTCTCTCTCAATCATCACGGGCTGTATCGTCTTTTGGGGCGGATTGGGCACGGCAGTCAATCGAATCCGCTTTCGATTCCACACGGCGTCTCTGTAGGAGCCTGCGTACGACTCGGGGCGGACATGGACAGAGGGGACCATGGGATCCATTTTGGCAAAGAGTAGGAATCGCCGAAGAGAGAGGGAAGGAAAACGGTGCGTCCAATCACACGCGCGAATTTGAAAGAAACAGGACTCAAGGCAAAACTAGTAGAATGTCACAAGCTCTCCATTGCAAAGACCGCACGAAAAGGAAAGACCGATCGGGTTCCACGCCGCGGAATTGGGGGTGTTGTTCACGAAGGTCTTTTCGTACTAGAGTGAAATCGGAATAGAAGACTTACGACGACCTTCCACGTCGCAGACTGCAAAATGCGCAACGTCGCGTGCTGCTCCGCCACTCCATTCGCGTAAATGGAAAAGCTGAAAGGGAATGGGACACCAGCACTCCTACTTGTCTTCCGTGCAGAGCAAAATGTAGTGGTTGGATGGGTTGAAACTTACACTGATCACCGACACGTCCTTCCGAATGTTGATGAACTCCAGTATCGCTCCCTTCGTCTCCGGGTCCAGACTCAGTACGGCCAGTCGGCTCTTCACCTGTCCAACGCCCAGATCACACTTCGCTGATTCTGCAAATCCATACTGACTAGAGTCCAACGCATCTTCACCTCAAAAACGAAAACGAAATATACCTTTCTTGGAGGAATCCACTGCCGTTTCATGCTCCAGCTCGGAATTGAGCGATTGTTGCATGATGCGCGAAAACGAGCGCTGCTCCGAAATATCCTCTGCCCCGTCGTTCTCCTTCACCGTCGTTGCTCCATACCCGAGCATGCAGTACTTGGGCTGTGTTTCCCGCGGAACATCACTACGCTTCATTCCCAACCCTTTCACGCACATGGCAATGAGAAGGAACATTCCACAACTGCTCACCGTCATGCCACGGTCGTTGCAGAACAGAGCGCAATTCGAAATCAGAATGGGCTTCGACACCTGAACACCGTTGTTGAACGTCAGAAGATGCTCCTCGATGCATCCCGTCTCCTCAAACTCATCGTTCACGACATGCTTCGATCCCACCAGAAGCAGCTCGCCACCACCAGCGAACAACGCAGACAGGACTGCCTGTCCCGGTTTCCGAATGATACGAACAGGTTTGGAAGTGTTCTAGTTGTGAGCACGATCAGAGAGCTCCACTTCGTAGTCCCAAAGAAAAACGCTGTCATAGCACGTGGCGACGAGAATATTCCGTCTACGAGTAACAGAAAGGATTGAAGAAAACGTCGGATGAAAGTCGATGCTGTCGATACTCTGATTGTTGCCCAGGAAGGCGTACTTGTAAGCCCGCTCGTTGCGCACGTCCCATATGATCAGTTTGGATCCGAGGCACCCGCTGGCAAGGATGTGGGTTTGGGTCGGATGCCACTTCACGGTCCACGGTGTGCGCAGGTGGCCGTACAAGGACTACGGTAAAGAGGAGCATACGCCACTTACTGCAACCGTCTTCCCCGTCAGAACACTCGTTACACGAACGGAATGATCGCTGTGAGCGGATGCGATGAAACGACTAGGAATGACCCCTCCGAACAGAAAACGCACCCGTCAAAACGATAAGCAATGGAGATGATGGAATTGCTTGCGTCGTTGAATATGTAGGGTTTCGTCTTGCACCGTATCTATGCTGAAGCGAAAAACGGAGGAGTACGTTCCGAAACAGCCGCGATTCCGATGCGTATTCAAGTTTGTGTTGAATGAGAGAGGAATCAATCCCTAGATGGGTGAGTGCGATAGCCGTCGATTCCCCTACCTAATCGTTGATAGAGGTGATTATCCACAATGTTCTTGGACAACAACCATTGACTAGGGGTAATGACAATAAAACGGAGAGCGTACCTCATAGGGAGAGATTGTGGAAAGAAACAGGAAGAAAGTGGATCATGGGGGATTAAAGATACATTCCGTTGTAGTCGTTGTTGTCTTGGTTATTCTGATTGTTGTGGTTATTGTTTTGGCTGTTTTGGTTGTTCTGATTATTCTGATTGTTCTGATTGTTCTGATTCCCAAACAACTGCTGCTCAATCGCGCTCCTCATCTGGTCAGCATTCATCGCGCCACCATCGCGTCTCTAGCCATCACTCGAACTCACTCACACCCACAAGCACCATCGGAATGGAAGTCGTGAACACGTCCACGCGCTGCGGCTCCAGTCGGTTCTGTGCAGGAGCGGGAAGACGCGCTAGCGACTGGGTCAGTTGAACATGCTCCTGGAGTGTGTTCTGCATCTGCGTCCACGCGTTCCCATTGAAGTTGCTGTCACGCAGCTTGCGCTGAAGGAACATGGCAAGCTGCTGGAGG
Organism: Blastocystis sp. subtype 2; assembly: GCA_027406325.1. NCBI lineage: Eukaryota > Bigyra > Opalinata > Blastocystidae > Blastocystis > Blastocystis sp. subtype 2. The sequence goes on from JANPWJ010000374.1 coordinate 16,842, forward strand.
TGGACAACGTACGCATTCACAGCGCGGGCAGTTGCCTACGCATGATTCCCATCGATCACCACTACGTCAGTGCTGCTCTCGTTCATGAGGTGCTGGTTCTCCTGCATGATTCGCTCCTACCATTGAGTGGATCTGGGGAAGCATACTGTAAGTTGCTGCGGATTGGCTGTGGACGTTGTTTGAGGTGCAGGTGTTGCGGGTGCGGGTGTAGAAGCATGCTCCGCAGACGTTGAAGAAGCGGGCGCATTGTTCCCTGAAGAATTCAGCACTTCATCGAGAATCGCACTATTCGTTATCTGTTTCACAAGAACGCACTCTGCGTTGTCATTTGTCGTTTGATTCGGTGAAGGAGCTGGTGATGGAGTGAACTGGAAGTGCATCGAGTTTCCATTGTTCCCGCCGATTGAGTTCATCAGAGAGCCAATCGCCGAGCTAATGGTCTGAACGAGGGGATTGACAACATTCTGGATTGGAGGCACTTCCTATGCCTCAATATCACATTACACTGCGAACATTTGCCGTTGGAGTCGCTTCGGATTGCGTTTCGGCAGGAGGATTCTCTTGTCTTGGCTGCGCGTGAAAAGACTATAGCATCCACTCACCTTCTGTCTCACTAGAATAATGGCGCAATGATCGCCGATACTGCACTCAGTCAGCGTCTTTTCGTCGGCGAGCACTCTTCCGCGGTAGATCAGCTTTTGTTCGTTTATAGGAACAAACGACTGGTTCTCGATTTGTTTCTTGAGGGATTCAATTGTATCGGAAGGAAGGCAGTTCACGACGATGTTGTCTCCGTCCTGAATCTTCACTTTCAGCTCGATGGGCGATTCAGACATTATGCAATGCAAGAATACGTGATTGTGAGAATGGAAGTCAATCGAAGGATTGCGTGTTTGCACCCGAATTTGGGCACAGGGACAGGAGATGGAACAAACAAACCACACGACTCACTCTGGTCTATACAACTTTCCATAGTAGAACTTCCTGCCATCCATCACCCTTTCCAGCATCTTGTCTCCCTCCGTTTTGCAGCGAACCATCTGCGCATTCAACAGCACGTTGAGCAGCTCATCCTGCGTCAGGTAGTTCTTCTTCTTCGCGTCAAAGTACCTGCACGCAACGAACAACTCGCGATTCACGTTCACGTGAACGGGTGTTTTCTTCGCCGGCTTTTCTTGTTTGAGTTGCGAAGGAGGAATCTGTCCTTCCTCTAGCGTTTCCTTCTCCTTTTCTTCCTCTTCCTTCTTCTCCTCCTTCACCTCTTCCTTCTTCTCTTCCTCTTCTTCTTTCTTCTCGCTCTCTTCTTTTTTCTCTTCCTCCTCCTTTTCTTCTTCTTTCTTCTCTTCCTCCTCCTTTTCTTCTTCTTTCTTCTTCTCTTCTTCTCGCTTCTCCTCCTCCTCCTTCTGCTTCTCCTCGTCACACTTCGCCAACAACTCCATCGCCTTCTCCTTCTCCACCGCGTCGTTCAACGCCATGTAAATCGTGCGGCCAAACCGACTCAGCAGCATGTCACGGAACACCTCCGCCAGCAGCGACACCTCGAAGATCTTCTCCTTCGTGTCCTCCTTCGTGTACTCCAACAGCCCGTCCAACGACAGCACCTTCGCCTTGAACTGCTGGTTGTCGTCCTGGTAGGTCGTCACGACGGTGACGCTGGTCTCTTGGCTCACTGCGTGCGGCAGCATGCGACCGTATTCGTCCAGCTCGGGCACTTCCTTCACGCCCGACTCATCGGGGATGGGAGACGACGGCTTCTCGCTCTTCAGGCGTTCTTCCTCTTCCTTCTTCTTGCGCTCCTCCTCTTCCTTTCGCGCCTTCTCTTCTTCCTCCTTCTTCTTTCTCTCCTCCTCCTCTTTCTTCTTCTTCTCTTCTTCTTCTCTCCTCGCCTTCTCCTCCTCCTCGTTCTTCAGCAGACGGTCCACCAACTCCTTCTTCGTTCCCTACCCCTCACACAACACACACGCACTCACTGCCGTCGGCATGCCTCGCTGCTGCAACAACGCACGCAAATCCGTCACACGCAGAATATTCAACGTCTCCAGAGTCAGTCCCGACTCTTCCTCCTCCTCCTCTTCCATCTCCTCCTCCTTCTCCTCCACCACCTCCTCCTCCTTCACCTCCTCCTTCACCTCCTCCTTCACCTTCGGCGGGTCCGTCACCACCTCCATCAGCGTCGAAATCTTGGGGGACCCCTGCCACAGGTCCGGCATGAACACGATCGTCACCTCGTCGTAGTCGCAGTCAACGCCGTGCGAGGTCTGACTGCGGTGGTACCACACCTCCATCAGACGCACCCAGTGTTGGCACGGTGACAAGTCGATGTGCAGCTGCTGACGCGCGTGGTTGCTATGAATGACTTCACCAGTGAAACGCCCACATCGCACAGTCGATCAGCATCTCGTTCGTCACGCCCTCCAACGAACTCACCTTGCCGAAACTCCCTCCGGGAAGGAAGATCTGGTCCTTACTGGCGGCCTTCAGGACGAGGAAGCGAATCAGGTGGTTGAAACTCTCCTCGCCCTTCACCAGCTTCGCCATCTCCGCCACGTTCATGCCAGAAAACAGGGCGAATTTCACATTCACGCGATAGTGGACGTCTGCGGGCGCCACACTCGCCAGCAACTGCTTAGTCGCCTCCTCCGTCTTCAGCGCGGGAACACTTCCCGCACTCGCGGTGGGCGTAATACGGTTCACGTGATAGTGTTGTGTGTTCAGATTCACCGTGCCGAAGAGCGGCAGCGGCGTCTCGTCCTCGTTCTGCCAACACGTCACCAGTCGCATGAAGTCGCGACACACGTACATCGTGGGGAAGTCGCGTTGCACCTCGGAGACGCAGCGTGTGTCGACGAAGAACACGCGATTGGGCAGCGTTCTAGTGATCACCGCCGCAACACGAGGGCACTCCTTCGGCTCCGGCGCGCGCTGCGGCGAGCTGCCACGCGAGTAGCTGTGCGACCGGCTGCGTGAGTGACTGCGCGAGTGGTTGCGACTATGTGACCCGCGCGAACGACGCGGCGATGGAGAGCGACGCGGCGACGGCTGGCGACGAGGTGATCGCGAGTGCACGGAGCCACGACGGGAGGGCGAGCGGGTGCGGGACTTGCGACGTGGCGAGCCGCGACGACGCTTGGCGTCCTGCTCTAATCATGATCGCTTCCGTGCACTCCTGCCCGCACGACGCTGGGAGCGCTCTCGCTTCGTGAACGGCTTGTCGGAACCCTGTGGTTTGGTGTTCGGGATGTCGAAGCGCGACGCGATCGGCGCGTCCGAGAAGCCCTTCCGGCTCGAGGGAGAGGGGTACGAATAGTCCGTCTCGCGCGGCTTCTGTGAACGAGGTGGGTACGGGTCCGACGCATAAGGAGTGTTGGAGAAGCCCGAGTCGGAGGGTGGGAGACGCGTTGGGTAGTCATAGGGAGAGCGATAGGGAGGATGCGAGGCGAAGCCAGTTTGTGAACCCATGTAAGGAGCTGGAGGAAGTGAGGAGGGATTCTGCGATGACGGACGAGGCTGCGCATACGGGTAGTCTGTGCCATAGGCCGGACGTGAGGGTGGAGGATAGCCAGAATAGCTCGGAAGCGACGACTCTGCCTTGCTCGCGGGGTTCGACGAAGGATTCGCTCCATAGACTGTCTTTGGGTCCGTGTATGATGTGTTTTGTCTCGGCGTCCCCTGTGGCTGAGAAGTGTAATACGCGCTGGCGTCATACGGCGTCGTCGAAGAATAGGGACTATCATAGTTCTTTGTGTCGGTTTGTGACTTTCCGTACGGAGCCGATGCGTAGTTGTAGGAGCCTACGATGAAACGACAGCCACACACCCACCTGAATTCGCCTCCGCCGAGGACTGCGACTGTCTCCCATTTCCATTCTGCGCACCATATGCATTGCCCCCGTATGGGTAGTTGCCCGCGTTGTAGCCTGACTGGGGATAGTCCTTCTGACTCGGATCTGCACATTAGAAATCGCATGGAAAGCAAGTACAGGGATCCTGTGTGGAGCCCGATTGGTAGTACTGCGAATAGTCCTACGCACGTCAAAGGGAGGAAGGGAAGGGCGTACACTTCCTTGGTTGCGTTGCATCTTCAGAGAATGCGGAGAGTGCTCAGATCAAATACAAATCGAACCAAGTGAGGAAAAGACTGTGGATTTGATAATCACGAAAGCCGGAAATCGGTGCGTTTTTCGACATCATGTGAAAGAAGGCACTTCATAGTCAGATTGCACACACTCGCACACCTCAACTAATACGACACAATCAAACAAACACACACAAAACAATCACACTATCATTCTCTACAACACTACCATGGCTTCGTAATGCATCCCTATCACTCACTATC